>JALIGW010000002.1:20153719-20208719 GCA_023053685.1 Diadophis punctatus similis
TACCTTCTCTCTACAAAGCTTAACCAATGCTTAAATTGCTGTAGCACCTCTGTTTTACTCTTAAGTAAGTAGCAAAACCAAACCTGCTGTAGTCATCCACAATGACCAGCGCATACTTTGCTCCTCCCAAACTGGCTTGCATAGGCCCAATTAAATCAGCATGTACCAGTTCTAGAGCTTTTGTGGTTTGTCTTGTGCTAAACTTGCTAACTGGGAATGCTTTAGATTTTGATGCTTTACATACTGCACAATCCAAATATGCCTTACATCCCTTCAAATCTAATCCTTCTGCAAATTCTTTCATTTGTTGAACAACCTTAAAATTAGCATGACCAAGCCGTCTGTGCAGAAGATGAACACATGAATTATGTTCTGCTACATTTTTAAATATCTGGGAACAATGTGGGACCTTTTGTCCCTGCATACATAAAGATTATCCTCTTTTATGCCTTGTGCACAAACATTCCCATTTCTTTGGATGATACACTTCCCATTAACAAATATGGTTTCATAACCTTGCTTATCTAAACTAGACACACTTAACAAATTATGCTCCATTTCAGGTACACATAACACATCAGTAAACCTGGATTCCAAATATGGAATTTGCACATCGCCTCTTCCAATGATTTTAGCCTTTTGACCATTGGCTAAGACCACTTCTTCATGGTTTCCTGGGAAAAATCTGGAAAATAAGTCAGAATTATTAACAATTGTTTGACTAGCCCCACTGTCAATCAACCATTTGTCTCTATTGTTATTATAGCAAACTTTTGCAACTGCAATCTGTCCTTGCAAATAATGTCTCTTGTCTTGCATATTTCTTCTCTGTGCACAGCTTTTCTGCAGATGATTGGTTTCTCCACAAATGAAACACGCTTTTTTAACTTGCTTGCAGAATTGTTGCTGTGTAACTTGATCTCTCCTGCCTCTGCTCTCCTCTTGTCTGCAGACACCTCCGCTGTTGCTAGAGATAGGCAGCCTGTGGAAAATTTTGCTGGAGACTTGCTGTAAGTTTCCACTGTACTCCTTGTTGGGCCCCCGCCTGTGGAATTTTCCATCAGCATGGCTGAAAAGCCTTTTCTCATATTCATTCAATAAACACGATTTCAAAGCCTCCAAATTCAAATCTGCTTCTGGCTTACTTTCAAAAATAGCTGATACAGTCTCCCAGCTTTGATCCAAACTATTTAACACTAATAAAACTTTCTGGGACTCTGGAAACTTTACTCCACGTTGCTCCAATTCTAGAAAATTAGACTGCATTTTCATTAAATGATCTTCCATAGAATCTCCTGGCTGCATACTGGCTCTAAAAAGCTTTCTCGAAAGTTGGACCACATTACACGCAGAAACATTGACATGTACTGCTTTCAATTTCTGCCATATTTCTTTTGCAGACTTTAATTCAGCTACATTTAAGAATTGATCATCCCCCAGACTTAAAAGAAGATAAGCCATAGCTTTGTCATGAGCCTTTTGATCTGCTGCTCCAAGCACTTGTGGGGGGGTCTGCTACTATGTCCCATAATTCTTTTGCTTTCAAAAAACATTCCATTTTTGCAGCCCAAATTAAATAATTTTTCTTCCCCAATTTAGGTATTGGACTGTCTTTAAATTCCATAGCAGCAGCCATCCTGCTTTATTTTTCTTCTCTGCCTGTTCCTTTAACAACACAGACAGCTTCTTATCAGCTTTAAATTACAATGCAGTTTTAACTTTACTTCTTGAGCGATTCCTGGGCCCATAACCTGTCAGTGTTACGCAATAAATCAGAAGCTTCAAAAGATAACTGCATTTTGCTGATTCAAATAACTTCTTTATAAGTAGAATAAAACATTAACAATACCACACTTTGTTTCAGATCACATGTTGAGATGTTTTCATACTGGAGTATAATGGTGGACTGAGTAAACCACACCCTTCTTCTTGCTAAGTTTCTGGACATGCTCAATTAACACTTCAGCCCGATTGGCTGACTCAATCACATGGCTCTCCCAGTCATGAATATTCCAACACTCCTCCCTTCATTACTGGGAGAGACATCAGACCTATTGGATTTAAACATTTCCTGTAATGGACACCACCCAATGGTTTGGTCATCATGTCTGCTAAATTATCCTCTGAAGAACAATGATGTAAACGTATCAATTTTTCTTTTACAGCTTCCCTGACATTACAATACTTAATGTCCACATGTTTACTTCTGTTCTTCACTCTGTCACCTGTTGCCATTTTTATACAAGCAGCATTATCTTCATAAACAGTTACAGCTTCATTTACATTTACATTTAAATCTTGTAACAACTGTACATACCAAACTACTTCAGAACATAACTCAGACAATGCAATAAACTCTGCTTCAGCAGTTGAAATAGCAACCGTTGTTTGTTTTCTGGACTTCCAACCAATTAAAGCCCCTCCAAACATTATTACAATTCCAGAATTAGACTTTCTGGTTTTTACATCATTTGCATAATCACTATCAACATAACATTTCAATTTTAATTCTTCAGTGACCTGTATTTGAAGACCCAAATTCACAGTTCCCTTCAAATACCTGAGAATTCTTTTCACACCCATCCAATGCAACTTTGTAGGTGTAGCAGTAAAGCGACTTAGAATGCTCACTGCACAAGCTATGTCTGGTCTGGACCACTGTGACAGATATAACAGACTCCCTATTGCAGAGTGATATATCTCCTGATCACAGGCTTCACTTTTATCCTCACCCAAACTATTGTAAAAATCTGTGCTCATAGGTGTAGGAGCAATATTACAATCTTTCATGTTATACTTCTCTAATAATTGTTCAATTTTTCTCCTTTGACTGAGAATATAACCACCTTTTTCAGTTTTTTGTATCTCTACACCGAGATAATTCTTTATTTCTCCCAAATTCTTCAATTCAAATTTCTTTTCTAACTTATTAGCAAATTCTTTAACTTGTGATGCATCCTTTGCAATGAAACAAAGATCATCCACAAATGCTAATAGTAGACAATTCCCACCTTGTAACTTTCCAGTGTATATGCAACCATCAGCTTTGCAACTCTTGAACCCAAGACCTTTCAATGCAGTATCTAAACAGATATTCCAATTTCTGGCTGACTGCTTCAGCCCATAAATGGCCTTGTTCAATTTATACACCATGTTAGGTTTTTTACTTTCATACCCTGGCGCTTGAACCATATAAATTTCTTCCTCTAATTCAGCATTGAGGAATGCAGTGGTTATATCAAAATGCCAAATTCTATGCCTGTATGCTGATGCTAATGCCAGTGTTAGTCTTATGCTCTCACCTTTTACAGTTGGCGCGAACACCTCATCATAGTGCACATTCTTTAATTGAGAAAAACCTTGTGCCACCAACCTTGCCTTATACCAGGGGTCGGGAACCTATGGCTCGCGAGCCAGATGTGGCTCTTTTGATGACTGCATATGGCTCGCAGCAGGGGTGAAATCCTCCCGGTTCGCCCGGGCCAGTCCTTCGGCGTATAGCCGATGGAACTGGCGGCGGTTGCGGCGCGGAGCTTCTCCTGCCCGCTTTCCCGTCCCGGCTGAACACAATCACTGCTTTCCCGTCCCGGCTGACCACAATCATTTGGGTTATTTTTCCCTCTGTGCATGCGCGCGCATGCACAGAGGGAAAAATAACCCAAATGGCGGCGTTCAGCCGGGACGGGGGGAGCTAAAAAATGGCCATGGCCACATCCCCGCCGTTTTCCAGCCAAGCGGCTGAAGAAGCCCCAGAGCCCCGCCGCCAACCTGCGTCTCCTGCTGGGAAGGAGCCTCTGTCGCTGTCTCTCGCGGGGTTCCAGCCACCCGACTGAGTCCCTGACCGCGGCACCGGCAGGGTTAATGCGTATGGGAGAGGAGAGAGAGCGCTACCCGCCGCCGCTGCTACTTTCACCGCTTCGATATTTCTTTGGTGGGCGCGCGCGGGAGGGACCATGGAGCAGAGGCGCCCGGCAGCTTAAGGCAAGAGGCGGGTGGGAGACGCGGGTAGGAGCCTGTCGCCGCCGCCGCCACTTCTGGCATCCCCACGCCTCTCACCCTGCTCGCCGGGTGCCTCTGCTCAGCGGTCCCTCCTGCGGAGGCCCACCAAAGAAATATTGGAGCAGCGCAGCGGCGGCGGTAGCGCTCTCTCTCCTTCCCTCCCATGCAGGGAGGGAAGGAGAGAGCGCGCTACCGCCGCCGCTGCGCTGCTCCAATATTTCTTTGGTGGGCCTCCGCAGGAGGGACCGCTGAGCAGAGGCACCCGGCGAGCGGGGTGAGAGGCGTGGGGATGCCAGAAGTGGCGGCGGCGGCGACAGGCTCCTACCCGCGTCTCCCACCCGCCTCTTGCCTTAAGCTGCCGGGCGCCTCTGCTCCATGGTCCCTCCCGCGCGCGCCCACCAAAGAAATATTGAAGCGGTGAAAGTAGCAGCGGCGGCGGTAGCGCTCTCTCTCCTCTCCCATACGCATTAACCCTGCCGGTGCCGCGGTCAGGGACTCAGTCGGGTGGCTGGAACCCCACGAGAGACAGCGACAGAGGCTCCTTCCCAGCAGGAGACGCAGGTTGGCGGCGGGGCTCCAGGGCTTCTTCAGCAACCCACCCACCTACCTCGCTTGGTGCGGTTCCCCGCACTTGACGTCTTGGAAGAGGGCTGGGCGAGGGAGAAAGGAGCCACGGTGGGGATTGGTTTGCAGAGAGAAAGAAAGAAAGAAAGAAAGAAAGAAAGAAAGAAAGAAGAAGAAGAAGAAGAAGAAGAAGAAGAAGAAGAAGAAGAAGAAGAAGAAGAAGAAAGGAAGGAAGAAGAAGAAGAAGAAGAAGAAGAAGAAGAAGAAGAAGAAGAAGAAGAAGAAGAAGAAGAGAAAGAAAGAAAGAAAGAAAGAAAGAAAGAAAGAAAGAAAGAAAGAAAGAAAGAAAGAAAGAAAGAATCATTACCAATGCTATGATGGAAATCACCAACTCAAAGACAAATATCACTTTGGAGCAAGGAAGCTGCTACAGCAGCAACAAATTAAACAGCACAAAGACAGGGATTCTCTCAATATCCCATTGTCCCTATTGACATTTAGTTGAATTCACTTTTAAAATATATTATATGGCTCTCACTGAAATAAATTTCCAAATTTTTTGCTTTCATGGCTCTCTTAGTCAAAAAGGTTCCCGACACCTGCCTTATACTGTACTTCATTATTGGGTAATACCTTTTTCTTGTATACCCACTTACATCCTACAGCTTTCGTACCCTGTGGCAAAGTCACAGATGTGAACACTTCATGATCTCCCATGGATTTCATCTCTTTATCCATGGCTTCCTTCCACTTTTCTTGTTCAACTTTTGGTAATGCCAATACTTCCTTATAGTTTCTTGGCTCATACCACACATTACAAACTTTAACTTTACTGGCAGAATACCTGTCTGGCGGAATCCCTCTGTTCCTACGCTCTGACCTACGTGGCATTGCCTGTACTTGTGTTTCAAGCTTTTCTGGCTTCATATCTTGTTCAGACTCTCCTCCCTGAACATAGACACCTTCAGAAAATGATTCACCATCATTAAATGAGTTATTGTCACTAAGTGGATCACCATCACTAAGTGGATCACCGTCACTAAGTGAGACATTTTCAGAATTTGCATCAATTCTGTTCCAATTTTGTTCTGCAAAACTAGCAGACCTTGAAATCACTATCCTTTTACTTCCATCGCTAAAGCGATACCCTTTTGAGCCTGGCTCATAGCCCACAAATCTGAGCTTTCTAGCCTTTTGTTGTCCCTTTCTTCTGATTGCCTTTGGAATATGTACCCAGGCAGTACTTCCAAATATTTTTAAATGTGCTAGAGAAGGCTTTCTCCCATATAGCATTGCATATGGAGTATTATTGATGGATGAACTCCACAACCTATTTACTAAATAATTGGCAGTCAGTATGGCTTCACCCCAATATGACCTGCTCATACCAGAATCCTCCAGTAATGAGTCTTTCATTGTTTGCAAAACACCATTCCTCCTTTCAGCCACTCCGTTCTCCCCCGGTGTGTAAGGATTTGTACGTCTGTGTCTTATTCCCAATTGTCTCAACCATTGTTGAAAATTTGTTGACATAAATTCAGCACCTCTGTCAGTTTGCAACTGATATACCTGTTGTTTGTACCTTCTCTCTACAAAGCTTAACCATTGCTTAAATTGCTGTAGCACCTCTGTTTTACTCTTAAGTAAGTAGCAAAACCCAAACCTGCTGTAGTCATCCACAATGACCAGCGCATACTTTGCTCCTCCCAAACTGGCTTGCATAGGCCCAATTAAATCAGCATGTACCAGTTCTAGAGCTTTTGTGGTTTGTCTTGTGCTAAACTTGCTAACTGGGAATGCTTTAGATTTTGATGCTTTACATACTGCACAATCCAAATATGCCTTACATCCCTTCAAATCTAATCCTTCTGCAAATTCTTTCATTTGTTGAACAACCTTAAAATTAGCATGACCAAGCCGTCTGTGCAGAAGATGAACACATGAATTATGTTCTGCTACATTTTTAAATATCTGGGAACAATGTGGGACCTTTTGTCCCTGCAATACATAAAGATTATCCTCTTTTATGCCTTGTGCACAAACATTCCCATTTCTTTGGATGATACACTTCCCATTAACAAATATGGTTTCATAACCTTGCTTATCTAAACTAGACACACTTAACAAATTATGCTCCATTTCAGGTACACATAACACATCAGTAAACCTGGATTCCAAATATGGAATTTGCACATCGCCTCTTCCAATGATTTTAGCCTTTTGACCATTGGCTAAGACCACTTCTTCATGGTTTCCTGGGAAAAATCTGGAAAATAAGTCAGAATTATTAACAATTGTTTGACTAGCCCCACTGTCAATCAACCATTTGTCTCTATTGTTATTATAGCAAACTTTTGCAACTGCAATCTGTCCTTGCAAATAATGTCTCTTGTCTTGCATATTTCTTCTCTGTGCACAGCTTTTCTGCAGATGATTGGTTTCTCCACAAATGAAACACGCTTTTTTAACTTGCTTGCAGAATTGTTGCTGTGTAACTTGATCTCTCCTGCCTCTGCTCTCCTCTTGTCTGCAGACACCTCCGCTGTTGCTAGAGATAGGCAGCCTGTGGAAAATTTTGCTGGAGACTTGCTGTAAGTTTCCACTGTACTCCTTGTTGGGCCCCCGCCTGTGGAATTTTCCATCAGCATGGCTGAAAAGCCTTTTCTCATATTCATTCAATAAACACGATTTCAAAGCCTCCAAATTCAAATCTGCTTCTGGCTTACTTTCAAAAATAGCTGATACAGTCTCCCAGCTTTGATCCAAACTATTTAACACTAATAAAACTTTCTGGGACTCTGGAAACTTTACTCCACGTTGCTCCAATTCTAGAAAATTAGACTGCATTTTCATTAAATGATCTTCCATAGAATCTCCTGGCTGCATACTGGCTCTAAAAAGCTTTCTCGAAAGTTGGACCACATTACACGCAGAAACATTGACATGTACTGCTTTCAATTTCTGCCATATTTCTTTTGCAGACTTTAATTCAGCTACATTTAAGAATTGATCATCCCCCAGACTTAAAAGAAGATAAGCCATAGCTTTGTCATGAGCCTTTTGATCTGCTGCTCCAAGCACTTGTGGGGGGGTCTGCTACTATGTCCCATAATTCTTTTGCTTTCAAAAAACATTCCATTTTTGCAGCCCAAATTAAATAATTTTTCTTCCCCAATTTAGGTATTGGACTGTCTTTAAATTCCATAGCAGCAGCCATCCTGCTTTATTTTTCTTCTCTGCCTGTTCCTTTAACAACACAGACAGCTTCTTATCAGCTTTAAATTACAATGCAGTTTTAACTTTACTTCTTGAGCGATTCCTGGGCCCATAACCTGTCAGTGTTACGCAATAAATCAGAAGCTTCAAAAGATAACTGCATTTTGCTGATTCAAATAACTTCTTTATAAGTAGAATAAAACATTAACAATACCACACTTTGTTTCAGATCACATGTTGAGATGTTTTCATACTGGAGTATAATGGTGGACTGAGTAAACCACACCCTTCTTCTTGCTAAGTTTCTGGACATGCTCAATTAACACTTCAGCCCGATTGGCTGACTCAATCACATGGCTCTCCCAGTCATGAATATTCCAACACTCCTCCCTTCATTACTGGGAGAGACATCAGACCTATTGGATTTAAACATTTCCTGTAATGGACACCACCCAATGGTTTGGTCATCATGTCTGCTAAATTATCCTCTGAAGAACAATGATGTAAACGTATCAATTTTTCTTTTACAGCTTCCCTGACATTACAATACTTAATGTCCACATGTTTACTTCTGTTCTTCACTCTGTCACCTGTTGCCATTTTTATACAAGCAGCATTATCTTCATAAACAGTTACAGCTTCATTTACATTTACATTTAAATCTTGTAACAACTGTACATACCAAACTACTTCAGAACATAACTCAGACAATGCAATAAACTCTGCTTCAGCAGTTGAAATAGCAACCGTTGTTTGTTTTCTGGACTTCCAACCAATTAAAGCCCCTCCAAACATTATTACAATTCCAGAATTAGACTTTCTGGTTTTTACATCATTTGCATAATCACTATCAACATAACATTTCAATTTTAATTCTTCAGTGACCTGTATTTGAAGACCCAAATTCACAGTTCCCTTCAAATACCTGAGAATTCTTTTCACACCCATCCAATGCAACTTTGTAGGTGTAGCAGTAAAGCGACTTAGAATGCTCACTGCACAAGCTATGTCTGGTCTGGACCACTGTGACAGATATAACAGACTCCCTATTGCAGAGTGATATATCTCCTGATCACAGGCTTCACTTTTATCCTCACCCAAACTATTGTAAAAATCTGTGCTCATAGGTGTAGGAGCAATATTACAATCTTTCATGTTATACTTCTCTAATAATTGTTCAATTTTTCTCCTTTGACTGAGAATATAACCACCTTTTTCAGTTTTTTGTATCTCTACACCGAGATAATTCTTTATTTCTCCCAAATTCTTCAATTCAAATTTCTTTTCTAACTTATTAGCAAATTCTTTAACTTGTGATGCATCCTTTGCAATGAAACAAAGATCATCCACAAATGCTAATAGTAGACAATTCCCACCTTGTAACTTTCCAGTGTATATGCAACCATCAGCTTTGCAACTCTTGAACCCAAGACCTTTCAATGCAGTATCTAAACAGATATTCCAATTTCTGGCTGACTGCTTCAGCCCATAAATGGCCTTGTTCAATTTATACACCATGTTAGGTTTTTTACTTTCATACCCTGGCGCTTGAACCATATAAATTTCTTCCTCTAATTCAGCATTGAGGAATGCAGTGGTTATATCAAAATGCCAAATTCTATGCCTGTATGCTGATGCTAATGCCAGTGTTAGTCTTATGCTCTCACCTTTTACAGTTGGCGCGAACACCTCATCATAGTGCACATTCTTTAATTGAGAAAAACCTTGTGCCACCAACCTTGCCTTATACCAGGGGTCGGGAACCTATGGCTCGCGAGCCAGATGTGGCTCTTTTGATGACTGCATATGGCTCGCAGCAGGGGTGAAATCCTCCCGGTTCGCCCGGGCCAGTCCTTCGGCGTATAGCCGATGGAACTGGCGGCGGTTGCGGCGCGGAGCTTCTCCTGCCCGCTTTCCCGTCCCGGCTGAACACAATCACTGCTTTCCCGTCCCGGCTGACCACAATCATTTGGGTTATTTTTCCCTCTGTGCATGCGCGCGCATGCACAGAGGGAAAAATAACCCAAATGGCGGCGTTCAGCCGGGACGGGGGGAGCTAAAAAATGGCCATGGCCACATCCCCGCCGTTTTCCAGCCAAGCGGCTGAAGAAGCCCCAGAGCCCCGCCGCCAACCTGCGTCTCCTGCTGGGAAGGAGCCTCTGTCGCTGTCTCTCGCGGGGTTCCAGCCACCCGACTGAGTCCCTGACCGCGGCACCGGCAGGGTTAATGCGTATGGGAGAGGAGAGAGAGCGCTACCGCCGCCGCTGCTACTTTCACCGCTTCGATATTTCTTTGGTGGGCGCGCGCGGGAGGGACCATGGAGCAGAGGCGCCCGGCAGCTTAAGGCAAGAGGCGGGTGGGAGACGCGGGTAGGAGCCTGTCGCCGCCGCCGCCACTTCTGGCATCCCCACGCCTCTCACCCTGCTCGCCGGGTGCCTCTGCTCAGCGGTCCCTCCTGCGGAGGCCCACCAAAGAAATATTGGAGCAGCGCAGCGGCGGCGGTAGCGCTCTCTCTCCTTCCCTCCCATGCAGGGAGGGAAGGAGAGAGCGCGCTACCGCCGCCGCTGCGCTGCTCCAATATTTCTTTGGTGGGCCTCCGCAGGAGGGACCGCTGAGCAGAGGCACCCGGCGAGCGGGGTGAGAGGCGTGGGGATGCCAGAAGTGGCGGCGGCGGCGACAGGCTCCTACCCGCGTCTCCCACCCGCCTCTTGCCTTAAGCTGCCGGGCGCCTCTGCTCCATGGTCCCTCCCGCGCGCGCCCACCAAAGAAATATTGAAGCGGTGAAAGTAGCAGCGGCGGCGGTAGCGCTCTCTCTCCTCTCCCATACGCATTAACCCTGCCGGTGCCGCGGTCAGGGACTCAGTCGGGTGGCTGGAACCCCACGAGAGACAGCGACAGAGGCTCCTTCCCAGCAGGAGACGCAGGTTGGCGGCGGGGCTCCAGGGCTTCTTCAGCAACCCACCCACCTACCTCGCTTGGTGCGGTTCCCCGCACTTGACGTCTTGGAAGAGGGCTGGGCGAGGGAGAAAGGAGCCACGGTGGGGATTGGTTTGCAGAGAGAAAGAAAGAAAGAAAGAAAGAAAGAAAGAAAGAAAGAAGAAGAAGAAGAAGAAGAAGAAGAAGAAGAAGAAGAAGAAGAAGAAGAAGAAGAAGAAAGGAAGGAAGAAGAAGAAGAAGAAGAAGAAGAAGAAGAAGAAGAAGAAGAAGAAGAAGAAGAAGAAGAGAAAGAAAGAAAGAAAGAAAGAAAGAAAGAAAGAAAGAAAGAAAGAAAGAAAGAAAGAAAGAAAGAAAGAATCATTACCAATGCTATGATGGAAATCACCAACTCAAAGACAAATATCACTTTGGAGCAAGGAAGCTGCTACAGCAGCAACAAATTAAACAGCACAAAGACAGGGATTCTCTCAATATCCCATTGTCCCTATTGACATTTAGTTGAATTCACTTTTAAAATATATTATATGGCTCTCACTGAAATAAATTTCCAAATTTTTTGCTTTCATGGCTCTCTTAGTCAAAAAGGTTCCCGACACCTGCCTTATACTGTACTTCATTATTGGGTAATACCTTTTTCTTGTATACCCACTTACATCCTACAGCTTTCGTACCCTGTGGCAAAGTCACAGATGTGAACACTTCATGATCTCCCATGGATTTCATCTCTTTATCCATGGCTTCCTTCCACTTTTCTTGTTCAACTTTTGGTAATGCCAATACTTCCTTATAGTTTCTTGGCTCATACCACACATTACAAACTTTAACTTTACTGGCAGAATACCTGTCTGGCGGAATCCCTCTGTTCCTACGCTCTGACCTACGTGGCATTGCCTGTACTTGTGTTTCAAGCTTTTCTGGCTTCATATCTTGTTCAGACTCTCCTCCCTGAACATAGACACCTTCAGAAAATGATTCACCATCATTAAATGAGTTATTGTCACTAAGTGGATCACCATCACTAAGTGGATCACCGTCACTAAGTGAGACATTTTCAGAATTTGCATCAATTCTGTTCCAATTTTGTTCTGCAAAACTAGCAGACCTTGAAATCACTATCCTTTTACTTCCATCGCTAAAGCGATACCCTTTTGAGCCTGGCTCATAGCCCACAAATCTGAGCTTTCTAGCCTTTTGTTGTCCCTTTCTTCTGATTGCCTTTGGAATATGTACCCAGGCAGTACTTCCAAATATTTTTAAATGTGCTAGAGAAGGCTTTCTCCCATATAGCATTGCATATGGAGTATTATTGATGGATGAACTCCACAACCTATTTACTAAATAATTGGCAGTCAGTATGGCTTCACCCCAATATGACCTGCTCATACCAGAATCCTCCAGTAATGAGTCTTTCATTGTTTGCAAAACACCATTCCTCCTTTCAGCCACTCCGTTCTCCCCCGGTGTGTAAGGATTTGTACGTCTGTGTCTTATTCCCAATTGTCTCAACCATTGTTGAAAATTTGTTGACATAAATTCAGCACCTCTGTCAGTTTGCAACTGATATACCTGTTGTTTGTACCTTCTCTCTACAAAGCTTAACCATTGCTTAAATTGCTGTAGCACCTCTGTTTTACTCTTAAGTAAGTAGCAAAACCCAAACCTGCTGTAGTCATCCACAATGACCAGCGCATACTTTGCTCCTCCCAAACTGGCTTGCATAGGCCCAATTAAATCAGCATGTACCAGTTCTAGAGCTTTTGTGGTTTGTCTTGTGCTAAACTTGCTAACTGGGAATGCTTTAGATTTTGATGCTTTACATACTGCACAATCCAAATATGCCTTACATCCCTTCAAATCTAATCCTTCTGCAAATTCTTTCATTTGTTGAACAACCTTAAAATTAGCATGACCAAGCCGTCTGTGCAGAAGATGAACACATGAATTATGTTCTGCTACATTTTTAAATATCTGGGAACAATGTGGGACCTTTTGTCCCTGCAATACATAAAGATTATCCTCTTTTATGCCTTGTGCACAAACATTCCCATTTCTTTGGATGATACACTTCCCATTAACAAATATGGTTTCATAACCTTGCTTATCTAAACTAGACACACTTAACAAATTATGCTCCATTTCAGGTACACATAACACATCAGTAAACCTGGATTCCAAATATGGAATTTGCACATCGCCTCTTCCAATGATTTTAGCCTTTTGACCATTGGCTAAGACCACTTCTTCATGGTTTCCTGGGAAAAATCTGGAAAATAAGTCAGAATTATTAACAATTGTTTGACTAGCCCCACTGTCAATCAACCATTTGTCTCTATTGTTATTATAGCAAACTTTTGCAACTGCAATCTGTCCTTGCAAATAATGTCTCTTGTCTTGCATATTTCTTCTCTGTGCACAGCTTTTCTGCAGATGATTGGTTTCTCCACAAATGAAACACGCTTTTTTAACTTGCTTGCAGAATTGTTGCTGTGTAACTTGATCTCTCCTGCCTCTGCTCTCCTCTTGTCTGCAGACACCTCCGCTGTTGCTAGAGATAGGCAGCCTGTGGAAAATTTTGCTGGAGACTTGCTGTAAGTTTCCACTGTACTCCTTGTTGGGCCCCCGCCTGTGGAATTTTCCATCAGCATGGCTGAAAAGCCTTTTCTCATATTCATTCAATAAACACGATTTCAAAGCCTCCAAATTCAAATCTGCTTCTGGCTTACTTTCAAAAATAGCTGATACAGTCTCCCAGCTTTGATCCAAACTATTTAACACTAATAAAACTTTCTGGGACTCTGGAAACTTTACTCCACGTTGCTCCAATTCTAGAAAATTAGACTGCATTTTCATTAAATGATCTTCCATAGAATCTCCTGGCTGCATACTGGCTCTAAAAAGCTTTCTCGAAAGTTGGACCACATTACACGCAGAAACATTGACATGTACTGCTTTCAATTTCTGCCATATTTCTTTTGCAGACTTTAATTCAGCTACATTTAAGAATTGATCATCCCCCAGACTTAAAAGAAGATAAGCCATAGCTTTGTCATGAGCCTTTTGATCTGCTGCTCCAAGCACTTGTGGGGGGGTCTGCTACTATGTCCCATAATTCTTTTGCTTTCAAAAAACATTCCATTTTTGCAGCCCAAATTAAATAATTTTTCTTCCCCAATTTAGGTATTGGACTGTCTTTAAATTCCATAGCAGCAGCCATCCTGCTTTATTTTTCTTCTCTGCCTGTTCCTTTAACAACACAGACAGCTTCTTATCAGCTTTAAATTACAATGCAGTTTTAACTTTACTTCTTGAGCGATTCCTGGGCCCATAACCTGTCAGTGTTACGCAATAAATCAGAAGCTTCAAAAGATAACTGCATTTTGCTGATTCAAATAACTTCTTTATAAGTAGAATAAAACATTAACAATACCACACTTTGTTTCAGATCACATGTTGAGATGTTTTCATACTGGAGTATAATGGTGGACTGAGTAAACCACACCCTTCTTCTTGCTAAGTTTCTGGACATGCTCAATTAACACTTCAGCCCGATTGGCTGACTCAATCACATGGCTCTCCCAGTCATGAATATTCCAACACTCCTCCCTTCATTACTGGGAGAGACATCAGACCTATTGGATTTAAACATTTCCTGTAATGGACACCACCCAATGGTTTGGTCATCATGTCTGCTAAATTATCCTCTGAAGAACAATGATGTAAACGTATCAATTTTTCTTTTACAGCTTCCCTGACATTACAATACTTAATGTCCACATGTTTACTTCTGTTCTTCACTCTGTCACCTGTTGCCATTTTTATACAAGCAGCATTATCTTCATAAACAGTTACAGCTTCATTTACATTTACATTTAAATCTTGTAACAACTGTACATACCAAACTACTTCAGAACATAACTCAGACAATGCAATAAACTCTGCTTCAGCAGTTGAAATAGCAACCGTTGTTTGTTTTCTGGACTTCCAACCAATTAAAGCCCCTCCAAACATTATTACAATTCCAGAATTAGACTTTCTGGTTTTTACATCATTTGCATAATCACTATCAACATAACATTTCAATTTTAATTCTTCAGTGACCTGTATTTGAAGACCCAAATTCACAGTTCCCTTCAAATACCTGAGAATTCTTTTCACACCCATCCAATGCAACTTTGTAGGTGTAGCAGTAAAGCGACTTAGAATGCTCACTGCACAAGCTATGTCTGGTCTGGACCACTGTGACAGATATAACAGACTCCCTATTGCAGAGTGATATATCTCCTGATCACAGGCTTCACTTTTATCCTCACCCAAACTATTGTAAAAATCTGTGCTCATAGGTGTAGGAGCAATATTACAATCTTTCATGTTATACTTCTCTAATAATTGTTCAATTTTTCTCCTTTGACTGAGAATATAACCACCTTTTTCAGTTTTTTGTATCTCTACACCGAGATAATTCTTTATTTCTCCCAAATTCTTCAATTCAAATTTCTTTTCTAACTTATTAGCAAATTCTTTAACTTGTGATGCATCCTTTGCAATGAAACAAAGATCATCCACAAATGCTAATAGTAGACAATTCCCACCTTGTAACTTTCCAGTGTATATGCAACCATCAGCTTTGCAACTCTTGAACCCAAGACCTTTCAATGCAGTATCTAAACAGATATTCCAATTTCTGGCTGACTGCTTCAGCCCATAAATGGCCTTGTTCAATTTATACACCATGTTAGGTTTTTTACTTTCATACCCTGGCGCTTGAACCATATAAATTTCTTCCTCTAATTCAGCATTGAGGAATGCAGTGGTTATATCAAAATGCCAAATTCTATGCCTGTATGCTGATGCTAATGCCAGTGTTAGTCTTATGCTCTCACCTTTTACAGTTGGCGCGAACACCTCATCATAGTGCACATTCTTTAATTGAGAAAAACCTTGTGCCACCAACCTTGCCTTATACCAGGGGTCGGGAACCTATGGCTCGCGAGCCAGATGTGGCTCTTTTGATGACTGCATATGGCTCGCAGCAGGGGTGAAATCCTCCCGGTTCGCCCGGGCCAGTCCTTCGGCGTATAGCCGATGGAACTGGCGGCGGTTGCGGCGCGGAGCTTCTCCTGCCCGCTTTCCCGTCCCGGCTGAACACAATCACTGCTTTCCCGTCCCGGCTGACCACAATCATTTGGGTTATTTTTCCCTCTGTGCATGCGCGCGCATGCACAGAGGGAAAAATAACCCAAATGGCGGCGTTCAGCCGGGACGGGGGGAGCTAAAAAATGGCCATGGCCACATCCCCGCCGTTTTCCAGCCAAGCGGCTGAAGAAGCCCCAGAGCCCCGCCGCCAACCTGCGTCTCCTGCTGGGAAGGAGCCTCTGTCGCTGTCTCTCGCGGGGTTCCAGCCACCCGACTGAGTCCCTGACCGCGGCACCGGCAGGGTTAATGCGTATGGGAGAGGAGAGAGAGCGCTACCCGCCGCCGCTGCTACTTTCACCGCTTCGATATTTCTTTGGTGGGCGCGCGCGGGAGGGACCATGGAGCAGAGGCGCCCGGCAGCTTAAGGCAAGAGGCGGGTGGGAGACGCGGGTAGGAGCCTGTCGCCGCCGCCGCCACTTCTGGCATCCCCACGCCTCTCACCCTGCTCGCCGGGTGCCTCTGCTCAGCGGTCCCTCCTGCGGAGGCCCACCAAAGAAATATTGGAGCAGCGCAGCGGCGGCGGTAGCGCTCTCTCTCCTTCCCTCCCATGCAGGGAGGGAAGGAGAGAGCGCGCTACCGCCGCCGCTGCGCTGCTCCAATATTTCTTTGGTGGGCCTCCGCAGGAGGGACCGCTGAGCAGAGGCACCCGGCGAGCGGGGTGAGAGGCGTGGGGATGCCAGAAGTGGCGGCGGCGGCGACAGGCTCCTACCCGCGTCTCCCACCCGCCTCTTGCCTTAAGCTGCCGGGCGCCTCTGCTCCATGGTCCCTCCCGCGCGCGCCCACCAAAGAAATATTGAAGCGGTGAAAGTAGCAGCGGCGGCGGGTAGCGCTCTCTCTCCTCTCCCATACGCATTAACCCTGCCGGTGCCGCGGTCAGGGACTCAGTCGGGTGGCTGGAACCCCACGAGAGACAGCGACAGAGGCTCCTTCCCAGCAGGAGACGCAGGTTGGCGGCGGGGCTCCAGGGCTTCTTCAGCAACCCACCCACCTACCTCGCTTGGTGCGGTTCCCCGCACTTGACGTCTTGGAAGAGGGCTGGGCGAGGGAGAAAGGAGCCACGGTGGGGATTGGTTTGCAGAGAGAAAGAAAGAAAGAAAGAAAGAAAGAAAGAAAGAAAGAAGAAGAAGAAGAAGAAGAAGAAGAAGAAGAAGAAGAAGAAGAAGAAGAAGAAGAAAGGAAGGAAGAAGAAGAAGAAGAAGAAGAAGAAGAAGAAGAAGAAGAAGAAGAAGAAGAAGAAGAAGAAGAGAAAGAAAGAAAGAAAGAAAGAAAGAAAGAAAGAAAGAAAGAAAGAAAGAAAGAAAGAAAGAAAGAAAGAAAGAATCATTACCAATGCTATGATGGAAATCACCAACTCAAAGACAAATATCACTTTGGAGCAAGGAAGCTGCTACAGCAGCAACAAATTAAACAGCACAAAGACAGGGATTCTCTCAATATCCCATTGTCCCTATTGACATTTAGTTGAATTCACTTTTAAAATATATTATATGGCTCTCACTGAAATAAATTTCCAAATTTTTTGCTTTCATGGCTCTCTTAGTCAAAAAGGTTCCCGACACCTGCCTTATACTGTACTTCATTATTGGGTAATACCTTTTTCTTGTATACCCACTTACATCCTACAGCTTTCGTACCCTGTGGCAAAGTCACAGATGTGAACACTTCATGATCTCCCATGGATTTCATCTCTTTATCCATGGCTTCCTTCCACTTTTCTTGTTCAACTTTTGGTAATGCCAATACTTCCTTATAGTTTCTTGGCTCATACCACACATTACAAACTTTAACTTTACTGGCAGAATACCTGTCTGGCGGAATCCCTCTGTTCCTACGCTCTGACCTACGTGGCATTGCCTGTACTTGTGTTTCAAGCTTTTCTGGCTTCATATCTTGTTCAGACTCTCCTCCCTGAACATAGACACCTTCAGAAAATGATTCACCATCATTAAATGAGTTATTGTCACTAAGTGGATCACCATCACTAAGTGGATCACCGTCACTAAGTGAGACATTTTCAGAATTTGCATCAATTCTGTTCCAATTTTGTTCTGCAAAACTAGCAGACCTTGAAATCACTATCCTTTTACTTCCATCGCTAAAGCGATACCCTTTTGAGCCTGGCTCATAGCCCACAAATCTGAGCTTTCTAGCCTTTTGTTGTCCCTTTCTTCTGATTGCCTTTGGAATATGTACCCAGGCAGTACTTCCAAATATTTTTAAATGTGCTAGAGAAGGCTTTCTCCCATATAGCATTGCATATGGAGTATTATTGATGGATGAACTCCACAACCTATTTACTAAATAATTGGCAGTCAGTATGGCTTCACCCCAATATGACCTGCTCATACCAGAATCCTCCAGTAATGAGTCTTTCATTGTTTGCAAAACACCATTCCTCCTTTCAGCCACTCCGTTCTCCCCCGGTGTGTAAGGATTTGTACGTCTGTGTCTTATTCCCAATTGTCTCAACCATTGTTGAAAATTTGTTGACATAAATTCAGCACCTCTGTCAGTTTGCAACTGATATACCTGTTGTTTGTACCTTCTCTCTACAAAGCTTAACCATTGCTTAAATTGCTGTAGCACCTCTGTTTTACTCTTAAGTAAGTAGCAAAACCCAAACCTGCTGTAGTCATCCACAATGACCAGCGCATACTTTGCTCCTCCCAAACTGGCTTGCATAGGCCCAATTAAATCAGCATGTACCAGTTCTAGAGCTTTTGTGGTTTGTCTTGTGCTAAACTTGCTAACTGGGAATGCTTTAGATTTTGATGCTTTACATACTGCACAATCCAAATATGCCTTACATCCCTTCAAATCTAATCCTTCTGCAAATTCTTTCATTTGTTGAACAACCTTAAAATTAGCATGACCAAGCCGTCTGTGCAGAAGATGAACACATGAATTATGTTCTGCTACATTTTTAAATATCTGGGAACAATGTGGGACCTTTTGTCCCTGCAATACATAAAGATTATCCTCTTTTATGCCTTGTGCACAAACATTCCCATTTCTTTGGATGATACACTTCCCATTAACAAATATGGTTTCATAACCTTGCTTATCTAAACTAGACACACTTAACAAATTATGCTCCATTTCAGGTACACATAACACATCAGTAAACCTGGATTCCAAATATGGAATTTGCACATCGCCTCTTCCAATGATTTTAGCCTTTTGACCATTGGCTAAGACCACTTCTTCATGGTTTCCTGGGAAAAATCTGGAAAATAAGTCAGAATTATTAACAATTGTTTGACTAGCCCCACTGTCAATCAACCATTTGTCTCTATTGTTATTATAGCAAACTTTTGCAACTGCAATCTGTCCTTGCAAATAATGTCTCTTGTCTTGCATATTTCTTCTCTGTGCACAGCTTTTCTGCAGATGATTGGTTTCTCCACAAATGAAACACGCTTTTTTAACTTGCTTGCAGAATTGTTGCTGTGTAACTTGATCTCTCCTGCCTCTGCTCTCCTCTTGTCTGCAGACACCTCCGCTGTTGCTAGAGATAGGCAGCCTGTGGAAAATTTTGCTGGAGACTTGCTGTAAGTTTCCACTGTACTCCTTGTTGGGCCCCCGCCTGTGGAATTTTCCATCAGCATGGCTGAAAAGCCTTTTCTCATATTCATTCAATAAACACGATTTCAAAGCCTCCAAATTCAAATCTGCTTCTGGCTTACTTTCAAAAATAGCTGATACAGTCTCCCAGCTTTGATCCAAACTATTTAACACTAATAAAACTTTCTGGGACTCTGGAAACTTTACTCCACGTTGCTCCAATTCTAGAAAATTAGACTGCATTTTCATTAAATGATCTTCCATAGAATCTCCTGGCTGCATACTGGCTCTAAAAAGCTTTCTCGAAAGTTGGACCACATTACACGCAGAAACATTGACATGTACTGCTTTCAATTTCTGCCATATTTCTTTTGCAGACTTTAATTCAGCTACATTTAAGAATTGATCATCCCCCAGACTTAAAAGAAGATAAGCCATAGCTTTGTCATGAGCCTTTTGATCTGCTGCTCCAAGCACTTGTGGGGGGGTCTGCTACTATGTCCCATAATTCTTTTGCTTTCAAAAAACATTCCATTTTTGCAGCCCAAATTAAATAATTTTTCTTCCCCAATTTAGGTATTGGACTGTCTTTAAATTCCATAGCAGCAGCCATCCTGCTTTATTTTTCTTCTCTGCCTGTTCCTTTAACAACACAGACAGCTTCTTATCAGCTTTAAATTACAATGCAGTTTTAACTTTACTTCTTGAGCGATTCCTGGGCCCATAACCTGTCAGTGTTACGCAATAAATCAGAAGCTTCAAAAGATAACTGCATTTTGCTGATTCAAATAACTTCTTTATAAGTAGAATAAAACATTAACAATACCACACTTTGTTTCAGATCACATGTTGAGATGTTTTCATACTGGAGTATAATGGTGGACTGAGTAAACCACACCCTTCTTCTTGCTAAGTTTCTGGACATGCTCAATTAACACTTCAGCCCGATTGGCTGACTCAATCACATGGCTCTCCCAGTCATGAATATTCCAACACTCCTCCCTTCATTACTGGGAGAGACATCAGACCTATTGGATTTAAACATTTCCTGTAATGGACACCACCCAATGGTTTGGTCATCATGTCTGCTAAATTATCCTCTGAAGAACAATGATGTAAACGTATCAATTTTTCTTTTACAGCTTCCCTGACATTACAATACTTAATGTCCACATGTTTACTTCTGTTCTTCACTCTGTCACCTGTTGCCATTTTTATACAAGCAGCATTATCTTCATAAACAGTTACAGCTTCATTTACATTTACATTTAAATCTTGTAACAACTGTACATACCAAACTACTTCAGAACATAATTCAGACAATGCAATAAACTCTGCTTCAGCAGTTGAAATAGCAACCGTTGTTTGTTTTCTGGACTTCCAACCAATTAAAGCCCCTCCAAACATTATTACAATTCCAGAATTAGACTTTCTGGTTTTTACATCATTTGCATAATCACTATCAACATAACATTTCAATTTTAATTCTTCAGTGACCTGTATTTGAAGACCCAAATTCACAGTTCCCTTCAAATACCTGAGAATTCTTTTCACACCCATCCAATGCAACTTTGTAGGTGTAGCAGTAAAGCGACTTAGAATGCTCACTGCACAAGCTATGTCTGGTCTGGACCACTGTGACAGATATAACAGACTCCCTATTGCAGAGTGATATATCTCCTGATCACAGGCTTCACTTTTATCCTCACCCAAACTATTGTAAAAATCTGTGCTCATAGGTGTAGGAGCAATATTACAATCTTTCATGTTATACTTCTCTAATAATTGTTCAATTTTTCTCCTTTGACTGAGAATATAACCACCTTTTTCAGTTTTTTGTATCTCTACACCGAGATAATTCTTTATTTCTCCCAAATTCTTCAATTCAAATTTCTTTTCTAACTTATTAGCAAATTCTTTAACTTGTGATGCATCCTTTGCAATGAAACAAAGATCATCCACAAATGCTAATAGTAGACAATTCCCACCTTGTAACTTTCCAGTGTATATGCAACCATCAGCTTTGCAACTCTTGAACCCAAGACCTTTCAATGCAGTATCTAAACAGATATTCCAATTTCTGGCTGACTGCTTCAGCCCATAAATGGCCTTGTTCAATTTATACACCATGTTAGGTTTTTTACTTTCATACCCTGGCGCTTGAACCATATAAATTTCTTCCTCTAATTCAGCATTGAGGAATGCAGTGGTTATATCAAAATGCCAAATTCTATGCCTGTATGCTGATGCTAATGCCAGTGTTAGTCTTATGCTCTCACCTTTTACAGTTGGCGCGAACACCTCATCATAGTGCACATTCTTTAATTGAGAAAAACCTTGTGCCACCAACCTTGCCTTATACCAGGGGTCGGGAACCTATGGCTCGCGAGCCAGATGTGGCTCTTTTGATGACTGCATATGGCTCGCAGCAGGGGTGAAATCCTCCCGGTTCGCCCGGGCCAGTCCTTCGGCGTATAGCCGATGGAACTGGCGGCGGTTGCGGCGCGGAGCTTCTCCTGCCCGCTTTCCCGTCCCGGCTGAACACAATCACTGCTTTCCCGTCCCGGCTGACCACAATCATTTGGGTTATTTTTCCCTCTGTGCATGCGCGCGCATGCACAGAGGGAAAAATAACCCAAATGGCGGCGTTCAGCCGGGACGGGGGGAGCTAAAAAATGGCCATGGCCACATCCCCGCCGTTTTCCAGCCAAGCGGCTGAAGAAGCCCCAGAGCCCCGCCGCCAACCTGCGTCTCCTGCTGGGAAGGAGCCTCTGTCGCTGTCTCTCGCGGGGTTCCAGCCACCCGACTGAGTCCCTGACCGCGGCACCGGCAGGGTTAATGCGTATGGGAGAGGAGAGAGAGCGCTACCGCCGCCGCTGCTACTTTCACCGCTTCGATATTTCTTTGGTGGGCGCGCGCGGGAGGGACCATGGAGCAGAGGCGCCCGGCAGCTTAAGGCAAGAGGCGGGTGGGAGACGCGGGTAGGAGCCTGTCGCCGCCGCCGCCACTTCTGGCATCCCCACGCCTCCCCTGCATGGGAGGGAAGGAGAGAGAGCGCTACCGCCGCCGCTGCGCTGCTCCAATATTTCTTTGGTGGGCCTCCGCAGGAGGGACCGCTGAGCAGAGGCACCCGGCGAGCAGGGTGAGAGGCGTGGGGATGCCAGAAGTGGCGGCGGCGGCGACAGGCTCCTACCCGCGTCTCCCACCCGCCTCTTGCCTTAAGCTGCCGGGCGCCTCTGCTCCATGGTCCCTCCCGCGCGCGCCCACCAAAGAAATATTGAAGCGGTGAAAGTAGCAGCGGCGGCGGTAGCGCTCTCTCTCCTCTCCCATACGCATTAACCCTGCCGGTGCCGCGGTCAGGGACTCAGTCGGGTGGCTGGAACCCCACGAGAGACAGCGACAGAGGCTCCTTCCCAGCAGGAGACGCAGGTTGGCGGCGGGGCTCCAGGGCTTCTTCAGCAACCCACCCACCTACCTCGCTTGGTGCGGTTCCCCGCACTTGACGTCTTGGAAGAGGGCTGGGCGAGGGAGAAAGGAGCCACGGTGGGGATTGGTTTGCAGAGAGAAAGAAAGAAAGAAAGAAAGAAAGAAAGAAAGAAAGAAGAAGAAGAAGAAGAAGAAGAAGAAGAAGAAGAAGAAGAAGAAGAAGAAAGGAAGGAAGAAGAAGAAGAAGAAGAAGAAGAAGAAGAAGAGAAAGAAAGAAAGAAAGAAAGAAAGAAAGAAAGAAAGAAAGAAAGAAAGAAAGAAAGAAAGAAAGAAAGAAGAAAGAAAGAATCATTACCAATGCTATGATGGAAATCACCAACTCAAAGACAAATATCACTTTGGAGCAAGGAAGCTGCTACAGCAGCAACAAATTAAACAGCACAAAGACAGGGATTCTCTCAATATCCCATTGTCCCTATTGACATTTAGTTGAATTCACTTTTAAAATATATTATATGGCTCTCACTGAAATAAATTTCCAAATTTTTTGCTTTCATGGCTCTCTTAGTCAAAAAGGTTCCCGACCCCTGCCTTATACTGTACTTCATTATTGGGTAATACCTTTTTCTTGTATACCCACTTACATCCTACAGCTTTCGTACCCTGTGGCAAAGTCACAGATGTGAACACTTCATGATCTCCCATGGATTTCATCTCTTTATCCATGGCTTCCTTCCACTTTTCTTGTTCAACTTTTGGTAATGCCAATACTTCCTTATAGTTTCTTGGCTCATACCACACATTACAAACTTTAACTTTACTGGCAGAATACCTGTCTGGCGGAATCCCTCTGTTCCTACGCTCTGACCTACGTGGCATTGCCTGTACTTGTGTTTCAAGCTTTTCTGGCTTCATATCTTGTTCAGACTCTCCTCCCTGAACATAGACACCTTCAGAAAATGATTCACCATCATTAAATGAGTTATTGTCACTAAGTGGATCACCATCACTAAGTGGATCACCGTCACTAAGTGAGACATTTTCAGAATTTGCATCAATTCTGTTCCAATTTTGTTCTGCAAAACTAGCAGACCTTGAAATCACTATCCTTTTACTTCCATCGCTAAAGCGATACCCTTTTGAGCCTGGCTCATAGCCCACAAATCTGAGCTTTCTAGCCTTTTGTTGTCCCTTTCTTCTGATTGCCTTTGGAATATGTACCCAGGCAGTACTTCCAAATATTTTTAAATGTGCTAGAGAAGGCTTTCTCCCATATAGCATTGCATATGGAGTATTATTGATGGATGAACTCCACAACCTATTTACTAAATAATTGGCAGTCAGTATGGCTTCACCCCAATATGACCTGCTCATACCAGAATCCTCCAGTAATGAGTCTTTCATTGTTTGCAAAACACCATTCCTCCTTTCAGCCACTCCGTTCTCCCCCGGTGTGTAAGGATTTGTACGTCTGTGTCTTATTCCCAATTGTCTCAACCATTGTTGAAAATTTGTTGACATAAATTCAGCACCTCTGTCAGTTTGCAACTGATATACCTGTTGTTTGTACCTTCTCTCTACAAAGCTTAACCATTGCTTAAATTGCTGTAGCACCTCTGTTTTACTCTTAAGTAAGTAGCAAAACCCAAACCTGCTGTAGTCATCCACAATGACCAGCGCATACTTTGCTCCTCCCAAACTGGCTTGCATAGGCCCAATTAAATCAGCATGTACCAGTTCTAGAGCTTTTGTGGTTTGTCTTGTGCTAAACTTGCTAACTGGGAATGCTTTAGATTTTGATGCTTTACATACTGCACAATCCAAATATGCCTTACATCCCTTCAAATCTAATCCTTCTGCAAATTCTTTCATTTGTTGAACAACCTTAAAATTAGCATGACCAAGCCGTCTGTGCAGAAGATGAACACATGAATTATGTTCTGCTACATTTTTAAATATCTGGGAACAATGTGGGACCTTTTGTCCCTGCAATACATAAAGATTATCCTCTTTTATGCCTTGTGCACAAACATTCCCATTTCTTTGGATGATACACTTCCCATTAACAAATATGGTTTCATAACCTTGCTTATCTAAACTAGACACACTTAACAAATTATGCTCCATTTCAGGTACACATAACACATCAGTAAACCTGGATTCCAAATATGGAATTTGCACATCGCCTCTTCCAATGATTTTAGCCTTTTGACCATTGGCTAAGACCACTTCTTCATGGTTTCCTGGGAAAAATCTGGAAAATAAGTCAGAATTATTAACAATTGTTTGACTAGCCCCACTGTCAATCAACCATTTGTCTCTATTGTTATTATAGCAAACTTTTGCAACTGCAATCTGTCCTTGCAAATAATGTCTCTTGTCTTGCATATTTCTTCTCTGTGCACAGCTTTTCTGCAGATGATTGGTTTCTCCACAAATGAAACACGCTTTTTTAACTTGCTTGCAGAATTGTTGCTGTGTAACTTGATCTCTCCTGCCTCTGCTCTCCTCTTGTCTGCAGACACCTCCGCTGTTGCTAGAGATAGGCAGCCTGTGGAAAATTTTGCTGGAGACTTGCTGTAAGTTTCCACTGTACTCCTTGTTGGGCCCCCGCCTGTGGAATTTTCCATCAGCATGGCTGAAAAGCCTTTTCTCATATTCATTCAATAAACACGATTTCAAAGCCTCCAAATTCAAATCTGCTTCTGGCTTACTTTCAAAAATAGCTGATACAGTCTCCCAGCTTTGATCCAAACTATTTAACACTAATAAAACTTTCTGGGACTCTGGAAACTTTACTCCACGTTGCTCCAATTCTAGAAAATTAGACTGCATTTTCATTAAATGATCTTCCATAGAATCTCCTGGCTGCATACTGGCTCTAAAAAGCTTTCTCGAAAGTTGGACCACATTACACGCAGAAACATTGACATGTACTGCTTTCAATTTCTGCCATATTTCTTTTGCAGACTTTAATTCAGCTACATTTAAGAATTGATCATCCCCCAGACTTAAAAGAAGATAAGCCATAGCTTTGTCATGAGCCTTTTGATCTGCTGCTCCAAGCACTTGTGGGGGGGTCTGCTACTATGTCCCATAATTCTTTTGCTTTCAAAAAACATTCCATTTTTGCAGCCCAAATTAAATAATTTTTCTTCCCCAATTTAGGTATTGGACTGTCTTTAAATTCCATAGCAGCAGCCATCCTGCTTTATTTTTCTTCTCTGCCTGTTCCTTTAACAACACAGACAGCTTCTTATCAGCTTTAAATTACAATGCAGTTTTAACTTTACTTCTTGAGCGATTCCTGGGCCCATAACCTGTCAGTGTTACGCAATAAATCAGAAGCTTCAAAAGATAACTGCATTTTGCTGATTCAAATAACTTCTTTATAAGTAGAATAAAACATTAACAATACCACACTTTGTTTCAGATCACATGTTGAGATGTTTTCATACTGGAGTATAATGGTGGACTGAGTAAACCACACCCTTCTTCTTGCTAAGTTTCTGGACATGCTCAATTAACACTTCAGCCCGATTGGCTGACTCAATCACATGGCTCTCCCAGTCATGAATATTCCAACACTCCTCCCTTCATTACTGGGAGAGACATCAGACCTATTGGATTTAAACATTTCCTGTAATGGACACCACCCAATGGTTTGGTCATCATGTCTGCTAAATTATCCTCTGAAGAACAATGATGTAAACGTATCAATTTTTCTTTTACAGCTTCCCTGACATTACAATACTTAATGTCCACATGTTTACTTCTGTTCTTCACTCTGTCACCTGTTGCCATTTTTATACAAGCAGCATTATCTTCATAAACAGTTACAGCTTCATTTACATTTACATTTAAATCTTGTAACAACTGTACATACCAAACTACTTCAGAACATAACTCAGACAATGCAATAAACTCTGCTTCAGCAGTTGAAATAGCAACCGTTGTTTGTTTTCTGGACTTCCAACCAATTAAAGCCCCTCCAAACATTATTACAATTCCAGAATTAGACTTTCTGGTTTTTACATCATTTGCATAATCACTATCAACATAACATTTCAATTTTAATTCTTCAGTGACCTGTATTTGAAGACCCAAATTCACAGTTCCCTTCAAATACCTGAGAATTCTTTTCACACCCATCCAATGCAACTTTGTAGGTGTAGCAGTAAAGCGACTTAGAATGCTCACTGCACAAGCTATGTCTGGTCTGGACCACTGTGACAGATATAACAGACTCCCTATTGCAGAGTGATATATCTCCTGATCACAGGCTTCACTTTTATCCTCACCCAAACTATTGTAAAAATCTGTGCTCATAGGTGTAGGAGCAATATTACAATCTTTCATGTTATACTTCTCTAATAATTGTTCAATTTTTCTCCTTTGACTGAGAATATAACCACCTTTTTCAGTTTTTTGTATCTCTACACCGAGATAATTCTTTATTTCTCCCAAATTCTTCAATTCAAATTTCTTTTCTAACTTATTAGCAAATTCTTTAACTTGTGATGCATCCTTTGCAATGAAACAAAGATCATCCACAAATGCTAATAGTAGACAATTCCCACCTTGTAACTTTCCAGTGTATATGCAACCATCAGCTTTGCAACTCTTGAACCCAAGACCTTTCAATGCAGTATCTAAACAGATATTCCAATTTCTGGCTGACTGCTTCAGCCCATAAATGGCCTTGTTCAATTTATACACCATGTTAGGTTTTTTACTTTCATACCCTGGCGCTTGAACCATATAAATTTCTTCCTCTAATTCAGCATTGAGGAATGCAGTGGTTATATCAAAATGCCAAATTCTATGCCTGTATGCTGATGCTAATGCCAGTGTTAGTCTTATGCTCTCACCTTTTACAGTTGGCGCGAACACCTCATCATAGTGCACATTCTTTAATTGAGAAAAACCTTGTGCCACCAACCTTGCCTTATACCAGGGGTCGGGAACCTATGGCTCGCGAGCCAGATGTGGCTCTTTTGATGACTGCATATGGCTCGCAGCAGGGGTGAAATCCTCCCGGTTCGCCCGGGCCAGTCCTTCGGCGTATAGCCGATGGAACTGGCGGCGGTTGCGGCGCGGAGCTTCTCCTGCCCGCTTTCCCGTCCCGGCTGAACACAATCACTGCTTTCCCGTCCCGGCTGACCACAATCATTTGGGTTATTTTTCCCTCTGTGCATGCGCGCGCATGCACAGAGGGAAAAATAACCCAAATGGCGGCGTTCAGCCGGGACGGGGGGAGCTAAAAAATGGCCATGGCCACATCCCCGCCGTTTTCCAGCCAAGCGGCTGAAGAAGCCCCAGAGCCCCGCCGCCAACCTGCGTCTCCTGCTGGGAAGGAGCCTCTGTCGCTGTCTCTCGCGGGGTTCCAGCCACCCGACTGAGTCCCTGACCGCGGCACCGGCAGGGTTAATGCGTATGGGAGAGGAGAGAGAGCGCTACCCGCCGCCGCTGCTACTTTCACCGCTTCGATATTTCTTTGGTGGGCGCGCGCGGGAGGGACCATGGAGCAGAGGCGCCCGGCAGCTTAAGGCAAGAGGCGGGTGGGAGACGCGGGTAGGAGCCTGTCGCCGCCGCCGCCACTTCTGGCATCCCCACGCCTCTCACCCTGCTCGCCGGGTGCCTCTGCTCAGCGGTCCCTCCTGCGGAGGCCCACCAAAGAAATATTGGAGCAGCGCAGCGGCGGCGGTAGCGCTCTCTCTCCTTCCCTCCCATGCAGGGAGGGAAGGAGAGAGCGCGCTACCGCCGCCGCTGCGCTGCTCCAATATTTCTTTGGTGGGCCTCCGCAGGAGGGACCGCTGAGCAGAGGCACCCGGCGAGCGGGGTGAGAGGCGTGGGGATGCCAGAAGTGGCGGCGGCGGCGACAGGCTCCTACCCGCGTCTCCCACCCGCCTCTTGCCTTAAGCTGCCGGGCGCCTCTGCTCCATGGTCCCTCCCGCGCGCGCCCACCAAAGAAATATCGAAGCGGTGAAAGTAGCAGCGGCGGCGGGTAGCGCTCTCTCTCCTCTCCCATACGCATTAACCCTGCCGGTGCCGCGGTCAGGGACTCAGTCGGGTGGCTGGAACCCCACGAGAGACAGCGACAGAGGCTCCTTCCCAGCAGGAGACGCAGGTTGGCGGCGGGGCTCCAGGGCTTCTTCAGCAACCCACCCACCTACCTCGCTTGGTGCGGTTCCCCGCACTTGACGTCTTGGAAGAGGGCTGGGCGAGGGAGAAAGGAGCCACTGTGGGGATTGGTTTGCAGAGAGAAAGAAAGAAAGAAAGAAAGAAAGAAAGAAGAAGAAGAAGAAGAAGAAGAAGAAGAAGAAGAAGAAGAAGAAGAAGAAGAAGAAAGGAAGGAAGAAGAAGAAGAAGAAGAAGAAGAAGAAGAAGAAGAAGAAGAAGAAGAGAAAGAAAGAAAGAAAGAAAGAAAGAAAGAAAGAAAGAAAGAAAGAAAGAAAGAAAGAAAGAAAGAAAGAAGAAAGAAAGAATCATTACCAATGCTATGATGGAAATCACCAACTCAAAGACAAATATCACTTTGGAGCAAGGAAGCTGCTACAGCAGCAACAAATTAAACAGCACAAAGACAGGGATTCTCTCAATATCCCATTGTCCCTATTGACATTTAGTTGAATTCACTTTTAAAATATATTATATGGCTCTCACTGAAATAAATTTCCAAATTTTTTGCTTTCATGGCTCTCTTAGTCAAAAAGGTTCCCGACCCCTGCCTTATACTGTACTTCATTATTGGGTAATACCTTTTTCTTGTATACCCACTTACATCCTACAGCTTTCGTACCCTGTGGCAAAGTCACAGATGTGAACACTTCATGATCTCCCATGGATTTCATCTCTTTATCCATGGCTTCCTTCCACTTTTCTTGTTCAACTTTTGGTAATGCCAATACTTCCTTATAGTTTCTTGGCTCATACCACACATTACAAACTTTAACTTTACTGGCAGAATACCTGTCTGGCGGAATCCCTCTGTTCCTACGCTCTGACCTACGTGGCATTGCCTGTACTTGTGTTTCAAGCTTTTCTGGCTTCATATCTTGTTCAGACTCTCCTCCCTGAACATAGACACCTTCAGAAAATGATTCACCATCATTAAATGAGTTATTGTCACTAAGTGGATCACCATCACTAAGTGGATCACCGTCACTAAGTGAGACATTTTCAGAATTTGCATCAATTCTGTTCCAATTTTGTTCTGCAAAACTAGCAGACCTTGAAATCACTATCCTTTTACTTCCATCGCTAAAGCGATACCCTTTTGAGCCTGGCTCATAGCCCACAAATCTGAGCTTTCTAGCCTTTTGTTGTCCCTTTCTTCTGATTGCCTTTGGAATATGTACCCAGGCAGTACTTCCAAATATTTTTAAATGTGCTAGAGAAGGCTTTCTCCCATATAGCATTGCATATGGAGTATTATTGATGGATGAACTCCACAACCTATTTACTAAATAATTGGCAGTCAGTATGGCTTCACCCCAATATGACCTGCTCATACCAGAATCCTCCAGTAATGAGTCTTTCATTGTTTGCAAAACACCATTCCTCCTTTCAGCCACTCCGTTCTCCCCCGGTGTGTAAGGATTTGTACGTCTGTGTCTTATTCCCAATTGTCTCAACCATTGTTGAAAATTTGTTGACATAAATTCAGCACCTCTGTCAGTTTGCAACTGATATACCTGTTGTTTGTACCTTCTCTCTACAAAGCTTAACCATTGCTTAAATTGCTGTAGCACCTCTGTTTTACTCTTAAGTAAGTAGCAAAACCCAAACCTGCTGTAGTCATCCACAATGACCAGCGCATACTTTGCTCCTCCCAAACTGGCTTGCATAGGCCCAATTAAATCAGCATGTACCAGTTCTAGAGCTTTTGTGGTTTGTCTTGTGCTAAACTTGCTAACTGGGAATGCTTTAGATTTTGATGCTTTACATACTGCACAATCCAAATATGCCTTACATCCCTTCAAATCTAATCCTTCTGCAAATTCTTTCATTTGTTGAACAACCTTAAAATTAGCATGACCAAGCCGTCTGTGCAGAAGATGAACACATGAATTATGTTCTGCTACATTTTTAAATATCTGGGAACAATGTGGGACCTTTTGTCCCTGCAATACATAAAGATTATCCTCTTTTATGCCTTGTGCACAAACATTCCCATTTCTTTGGATGATACACTTCCCATTAACAAATATGGTTTCATAACCTTGCTTATCTAAACTAGACACACTTAACAAATTATGCTCCATTTCAGGTACACATAACACATCAGTAAACCTGGATTCCAAATATGGAATTTGCACATCGCCTCTTCCAATGATTTTAGCCTTTTGACCATTGGCTAAGACCACTTCTTCATGGTTTCCTGGGAAAAATCTGGAAAATAAGTCAGAATTATTAACAATTGTTTGACTAGCCCCACTGTCAATCAACCATTTGTCTCTATTGTTATTATAGCAAACTTTTGCAACTGCAATCTGTCCTTGCAAATAATGTCTCTTGTCTTGCATATTTCTTCTCTGTGCACAGCTTTTCTGCAGATGATTGGTTTCTCCACAAATGAAACACGCTTTTTTAACTTGCTTGCAGAATTGTTGCTGTGTAACTTGATCTCTCCTGCCTCTGCTCTCCTCTTGTCTGCAGACACCTCCGCTGTTGCTAGAGATAGGCAGCCTGTGGAAAATTTTGCTGGAGACTTGCTGTAAGTTTCCACTGTACTCCTTGTTGGGCCCCCGCCTGTGGAATTTTCCATCAGCATGGCTGAAAAGCCTTTTCTCATATTCATTCAATAAACACGATTTCAAAGCCTCCAAATTCAAATCTGCTTCTGGCTTACTTTCAAAAATAGCTGATACAGTCTCCCAGCTTTGATCCAAACTATTTAACACTAATAAAACTTTCTGGGACTCTGGAAACTTTACTCCACGTTGCTCCAATTCTAGAAAATTAGACTGCATTTTCATTAAATGATCTTCCATAGAATCTCCTGGCTGCATACTGGCTCTAAAAAGCTTTCTCGAAAGTTGGACCACATTACACGCAGAAACATTGACATGTACTGCTTTCAATTTCTGCCATATTTCTTTTGCAGACTTTAATTCAGCTACATTTAAGAATTGATCATCCCCCAGACTTAAAAGAAGATAAGCCATAGCTTTGTCATGAGCCTTTTGATCTGCTGCTCCAAGCACTTGTGGGGGGGTCTGCTACTATGTCCCATAATTCTTTTGCTTTCAAAAAACATTCCATTTTTGCAGCCCAAATTAAATAATTTTTCTTCCCCAATTTAGGTATTGGACTGTCTTTAAATTCCATAGCAGCAGCCATCCTGCTTTATTTTTCTTCTCTGCCTGTTCCTTTAACAACACAGACAGCTTCTTATCAGCTTTAAATTACAATGCAGTTTTAACTTTACTTCTTGAGCGATTCCTGGGCCCATAACCTGTCAGTGTTACGCAATAAATCAGAAGCTTCAAAAGATAACTGCATTTTGCTGATTCAAATAACTTCTTTATAAGTAGAATAAAACATTAACAATACCACACTTTGTTTCAGATCACATGTTGAGATGTTTTCATACTGGAGTATAATGGTGGACTGAGTAAACCACACCCTTCTTCTTGCTAAGTTTCTGGACATGCTCAATTAACACTTCAGCCCGATTGGCTGACTCAATCACATGGCTCTCCCAGTCATGAATATTCCAACAAACATTTTGTTTAAATAAAAAATAGTTTAAAAAGATCCTACACTGATTAATGTTTTAGAGATTATGTAATTTTTCTGCAATTGCCGATGAGAATATACAGCTTGTAGCTACTAGTCCTGGAAGCTGGTGAAGGTGTGGTTGTATGTAGTGATGTAGATACAAATGGGCCTCATTGGAAAACCACTTCAAGGTGATGAAGAAATTGATTCCTAAGATTCTGGTACTTTGCATAATTCTTCCCAATTTTTTTTTTAAATTAATATTTATTATAAAATACAGGGAAACAAAAATCAGAAAATAAAGGGAAAATAAAAATGAAAAAGAGTATAAGGATAAAGAAGGGGGGGGAAAAGCACTGACTTGATTTTTTTTCAGTGCAGTAGACTACAAAAAAAGTTTCATCTTCAACTTTTTGTTTTACATTTCTAGTAGATACCATTTCTATAATCCAAACCTAAAATCAAAGTTTAATTTTTTTCTGTTTCGAGCATAAAACCCAGAAGTGGTTTATCAATTGGAAACAAGTTGTTCTCTTTAATTAACAAAGCTTTCATGGGATCTAAATTGACTTGCTAAAGGCACTGGAGGAAAAAAAATCATGTTTGCCTTTTAATTTATGCTGTTTAACTATTTAGGTTTTAATAGTTCTGTTTTTTTAATGTTTAAATGTGTTTTAATCATTTGCACATTTGTACGGTACAAAATTACCTGGAATTGTGAATAACTATAAAACTGCACCTAACATGTGAATACTTTTCAAGCGCCTCCTTTACTATTGTGTACATTATTCATGCATGCCATTTTGAGGAGTCCAGTCCTATTCATGTTTAATCGTTTCTTCTTAATTGCTACTATGTACTGACCAGATACGTAAAGAATTCCCATCTTCAGGAATAATAACTGGCTATACAGTAAAATACATTGCAGAACGTGTCAACACTACTTTTGAAAAAAAATACAATCAGAATGAGCCTGTCATTCTCAGCCTGACGGAGGATGTCTACAATATCAGTTTTACTGCTCATAACAGTGCTGGAGATTCTCCTGAAGCTACTATTAGAATTCCATCAAAACATGAAGAAACAATAGGTATGTTTATGCAAATGTACACAACACATGCACACACACATACACAGACTCAGAAAGGGCTTTTTAAATACTGTATAGATGACAAACCACTTCTAAAAAAGCTTGCCAACAAAACTATACAGGCAGTCTCCAGGAGTCAAAAAGTCAAAAATAAAATAGTAAAATAAAGTAAAATATATGTATGTATGTATGTATTTATTTATTTATTTACCAGGGCTTCTATGCCACCCCCATAGAAGTGTAATTATCTTAGGGAAATTATAGATGTAAGAGATTTATGCAGAGCCTTTGTAAAAAGAGCTAAGACTTAGTTAAAAAAATACAAAATAGGATTTGATTTCTTTGGTCTCATAATTAGCAATGGGATAACATTTAGCATATGAAAAGTTGCTTTGAATTGCACCTAAATGTTTCCGTGGACATGAGTAACACTGCTCTAGAAAAAAGTAAGTAAAGTGGGAGGGAGGGAGCAGAAGTATTGTTTCCAAGTCATGAAATGCAGTATAACAATTTTAATTTGATCTGCAGTATCAGTTTGAAGTGATTGTGTAAACAATCTCTGCGGCAAAGATTACTGTAGTTTTCTTGGGAAAGGACACTCTCTCTAATGTCTGTAAGTATTTTGTCGGTGTAAATCCTCCTTCTGGATGAGAATTTTTTTTGTCACCCTTGTCCTATTGCTTTTCTTTTGAACCAAAACTTCTCTTCTTGTCAGTATATCAATATTGTATCTGTTAGTTGTCGGTCATTATTTGTACCCCAAATGACATAGCATTTCCCCCCAAAATATATATATCTTGAAATCCTACCTCACCTCAAATCTTTGTTCCTACCTGAAGTGCTACAGGATACTTAAGTGATTTATGAATGAAGGTAAATATATATGTCCCACAATAATGTTGCAGGATCTAATCTGAATCGGTCACCAGGTCCAGAGGTTTATTCTTCCAAGCTCATGTAGGAAGCCCATCCTTAGGGAACTTATCTGTCTCTTGAATGTGTGCGCTGCAGGGGTGGGTTCTGGATCTCCTGCCGGTTCACTCAGGGACACGCCGTGCGGGCGCGCACAAGCATGCACAGTACTTTAAAAAAGCTTCTGCACATGTGCAGAAGCAAAAAACAAGATGGCGGTGCCTACGGCGCCGCCAAGAGAAACTGCTTGGGGGCGTGGCAGGCCTGGGTCTCTGCTGGTTCCAGCGACCCAGGCCGCCAAGTTACTAATAGTTCTATAGAACCAGTCCGAACCGGTAGGAACCCACCATCTGGTGTGCTGGGATGTTCTTTTTTTTTAAAATGGTTTTTATTGAAGTTTTTCAATTTAAAAACAAAACAACACAAGACACAAACAAATAAAATATAATTCCACTAATAAAGCTTTACAGTATTGGAATTTTCTTTCTCAATTCCTCATTCTTCATAATTATGGCTATTGTTTTATATTTAAACATTTTTTATATATATCTATTCATTTTATACATTATTAGTTAATAATTATACACTATTAAATCCATTATTTTACAACCATTTAGACTCTAAAGTTACATTTATCACATTTTTTCCATTTTAGCACTTCTTTTTTATCTTAATTTACAGATTAATTTTGTTTTTCTTTTTGAGCCAATCATACTATTTGTCCAATATTTTATAATACACTGTTTCCTCTCTCTCTCTCAATTCCATCATTAGTTTACTCATCTCTGCGCATTCTAGCACCTTTTTTTATGACATTGCATTCGAGGGGTTCTTTTCTTTCTTCCAATTTTGGGCAAATGTAATTCTCGCTGCCGTTATTATGTGTTGTATAATATAGTAGATTTCTTTTCTGATATTTTCTTTTATTATTCCCAAAAGAAATAATTCTGGTCTCATTTCAATTTTTTGCTCCATTATTTCCTCAATCCAATTTTTAATTTTCCTCCAATATTTCTTTGCATTGGGACATGTCCACCACATGTGGTAGAATGTCCCTTGTATGTGGTTACATTTCCAACAGTTGGGTGGGGTGGATGAATACATTTTGGCCAATCTCGCTAGTGGTAGATGCCATCTATAAAACATTTTAAAAATGTTCTCTTTATATGCGGCTGACATTGTCATTTTATAATCCCCCCCCCCCCGAATTTGTTCCCAGTACTCTAATTCAATATTATACCCAAAACATTTTGCCCACACAATCATTGTTTCTTTTATGGCTTCATCTTCCATTTTACGTTTTAGCAAACAATTATAAACGTTAGTAATCATTTTTTCATCCTTACCTGTTAAAATTTTATCGATTTCTTGTTGTTCATTTTGAAAGCCATGTTGCTCTAAGTCCTTTTTATATTTTGTTTGGGTCTGTATGTAGGGCCACCAGTCTATTTTGGTTCCTTGTATTTGTAATTCTTGATTTGATTTTACCTTCACTTGTTTGTCTAGTAATTCCTTACATGTAACTATTTTATCTAAATCTATGACGTTTGGATATAGACCAATGCTTCCATTATTGAAATCCATCGCGGAATCTTTATATAGAAATTTTGCTTAATTTTCCTCCAAACCTCAATTAATGCATCTCTTATTTGATATCTTTGGAAATAATTGTGTGTTTTATTCTTTCCCTCCCATAAAAATGCATGCCAGCCTCGTTGTAGGTCATGTCCTTCAATTGCTAATATTCTTTTGTTTTTTAAGATTATCCATTCTTTGATCCATGTCGCCGCAGCTGCCTGATAATACAGTTTCCAGTCCGGTAGGCCCAAACCCCCTCTCAGTCTAGAGTCCTGTAAAAGTTTACATTTTATTCTGGCCTTTTTCCCTTGCCAAATGAATTTTAATGTTGTTTTATTTAGTTCTTCAAAGAATTTTTTATTTAATTTTATTGGAATTGTTTGGAATAAATAAAAAAATTTGGGTAAAATATTCATTTTAATGGTGGCGATTCTTCCTACTAGCGATAACTGTAATTTTGTCCAATTTTCCAAATCTTTCCGAGTCTGTGCTAATCATTTCATTATCTTCTTTTATGGAGGAGCATTTTGCAGTTAGACAGATCCCTAGGTATTTTACTTTTTTAACTATTTGAAATTCTAATATCCTTTCTAATTCTTTGTTTTGATCTTGTGTAAGGTTTTTAGTTATCATTTTTGTTTTGTTTTTATTTATTTTTAACCCTGCAATCTTTCCAAATTCCTGTAATTCTCAAACCAATGCTATCCCTGTTTCCAAACGCCATAATGTCAGCGAATGCCTGCAATTTGTATTCTTCTTTTCTAGTTCTCAGCCTTTTATGTCTTGGTTTTCTCTAACTTGTTTCAATAAGACTTCTAATGAAAGTATAAGTAATAGCGGTGATGATAGAGGACACCCTTGTCTGAGCCCTTTATTTATATTAACTTTTTCCGTTGTTTCTCCATTTAGCAATATCTTCGCTGTTTGGTTTGAATATATTGTCTTAATGATTTTAGTAAATTTTCATCCAAATTTCATCATATCCAATTGTATATTAAGAAATTGCCAATTCAAGTTATCAAAAGCTTATTGTGCATCAGCCAAAATTAGAGCAAATTGTTTATCAGGGTGGGCTTCATAATATTCTAGTGCATTTAATATAATTCTCATATTGTCCCTTATCTGCCGTTTAGGATAAGGTGACCAGATGTCCAGCTTTTGGCGGGACAGTCCTGCTTTTTAATAATTTGTCCCGCGTCCCGCGGCATTTCAAAAAAGTCCCGCCATTTGAATTTGAATTTGCCCTGCACACCCATCTGCCTCCTGCCTCGCCTGCCTCCTCCTGCCAGGCGGGGAGGGAGGGCAGTGAGAGGGGCAGCGGCGGTCTTACCTGTTCGTCGCCGCAGAGCCGAAGAAGCTGGTGGCGTTCGCGGCGCGGGGCTTCCCCTGGCCGCCAGCATGCCGCCATTTGCATTCTTTTGCCCTCTGCGCAAGCAGAACGCTTTGCGCATGCGCAGAGGGCAAAAGAATGCAAATGGCGGCGTCCCGGCGGCCGGGGAAAGCGCACGGGGAAAGCGCCGCGAACACCACCAGCTTCTTCGGCTCTGTGGCGACGAACAGGCAAGCCCGCACGAGAAGGAACCCACCCCTGGCTGCGATGAAGGGGGGGTTTTTGGGGGGGTGCACAAAGCTGCAGGATAAGAGAGACGGACCCCTCCCGTCTTGCTCCCCTAGAACCCCCCCCCTCAATGGTGTCCCGCTTTACAAATATTAAAATCTGGTCACCTTAGTTTAGGAAGGAATCCATTTTGGTCTATGTGGATGATTTTATTTAATACTTTTTAAAGTCGTTCTGTTATGATTGTTGCAAATATTTCTATGCATAGTATTTATGTGGTACCTGGTTGTGTGTGGCTCTTAATTGTTAATTGGGATATTGATGGCTGGCTACAAGTCATTGATTATTTTTTCCTTGTGCTGCCATGCCCTCGGCTCCTAAGCAGCTGGTAAACTGGTGGTAAATAAGCACTCCTATTAACTGACAGGAGCCTGTTTCCCAGGGTTCAGTCATTTCTCTGGCTATTTTTATCCATGCTCAGTCAACAGTTTTAGTAGTTGCAAAATTGAAAGCATGTTCTTGTTCATTGCAGTGTGAGGCTACCAATGAGTTCGGTTCTCTTCGTCATTTTGTTGTTGCAATCTGGTGGTTAGCTTCCTCCCTGTCTGTCCTACATAGTCACAGGGCAATCCACACAGGGAATCTGGTAAATTACATTAGAAGTTTCTCCCACCTCCAAATGAGCTTTATAATGCATACTTTGTCCTCATATGGTAGCCTCTGGGCAGTAGGCGATCCCCACTTGCAGAACATGGAAGTGCTTTCTACTGCTTCCAAAATATTTTTGATGTATGGCAGGGTCTGCCTTAAAGTTGTACCTTCTTTCTTCCTTTCTCTCCTGTCAATGTTGTGGTATCCATTCTGCCTGAACTATTCATACAGGGACCTGTTCTCCAGTGCTTTTGTTTGCTGGGTACTGCAATGGATTCTCACCCTCTGATGCAACTCTTTTTATGTGACAGTGGATGGTTATTGTTGAAACTGTTAATTCATTTATTTGAACTCCTTCCTGCTGGGTTGACATCTATCCAGATGTTGACTTCATCTCATTGAAGTCTGAATCTGTTTTAGAAATATTTTCCTTCTCTTGCAAGCTGACAAGGAAGAATACTTTACTCTTTTTAGCAACTAAGAATATTTCTACGACAACCTCTGCATTCCCCCCCCCCCGGGTGGGCTGATACTTGTTCATTATTACCAATGGTGAAATCCAATTTTTTTACTACTGGTTCTGTGGGCGTGGCTTGGTGGGCATGGTGTGGCTTGGTGGGCGTGGCTTGGTGGGCATGGCAGGGGAAGGATACTGCAAAAATCTCCATTCCCATCCCACTCCAGGGGAAGGATACTGCAAAATCCCCATTCCCTCCCCACTCCTGGGGGAAGGATATTGCAAAATCTCCATTCCCACCCCACTCTGGGGCCAGCCAGAGGTGGTATTTGCCAGTTCTCCGAACTACTCAAAATTTCCGCTACCGATTCTCCGAACTACTCAAAATTTCCGTTACTGGTTCTCCAGAACCTGTCAGAACCTGCTGGATTTCACCCCTGATTTGTTACATTCCCTGTGTAGGATAAAAAGTCTGCTGGTCTCACTAGGCTATCTTCATTGTTGTATGAACTCTAGTATATCCTCTTGGCTAAATGAAGAGTAAAGACACTCCATTTGGTGGTCTCTGAGCTTGGTTGGTTTCTTGCAGATATTTCATTACCCAAATTAAGTAACATTATTATTTGAAAATAGCCAATGTCAGAGACCACTAAGGACCCCTCATTTCAACCCTGAGCTACAAATATTCTCCTTTATCGTTGACCCATTTAGTTTTGCAAATCAGGTATACCCTTCAGTTGATGCTTCACCAATTAGTATGACAGAGAGTGAATTCTCATTCAGTGAGGTCCCCTGGCTATTTTTCTATAACTGTGACTACACCACACAAGTTGGTTTCTTATCAGGAGCTGAAGTTCTTTTGATATTGTCTTACACGGCTTCCTCAGGATATCAAGATCGTTGGTGTCCCTCTTGCTATCTTTTTAGTTGTTTCTTCCTATGTGGTTAGAAAGAACTTGGCTCTCCTTGCAAAATTTGCAAAAGATGTAATGTTTCATTTGGGAGGAAGTTGGAACAAGTCTAATTCTCTGAACAATATTCAAGGAATATCTGTAGTTGTTTTGTGTGCCTCGGTGTTATTAACCCACAAAACCTCTAGGAAAAAAAATCACTTGCAAATTCTTTTCCTGCTTACTGGGGAACAATTGAATGACCAAATATTTTGCCTTAAGTATTACAGCAGTAAAATGGCTAAAAGAAATTTGTGTCTTAAAAACCTGTGCCAAAGAGATATGCAATAGCTTAATGTCCTCATCTGAGAGATCAGCTGAGTTGATTTTATTTTATTTTATTGCATTTCCCGTTCTTAACTTTGGGGTTGTTTTCACTATCAGGATTTGGCATAGATTCTGTATGCATGTAAAAATGTTTCCTTCCTATTAGATACATGCAGTTTTGAGCATTTAGAGAAAGATCTCAGTGAGATGCTGTGATCACCTCATTGTTGTTCTGTAATTGGAACATTTCTCACTCCGTAATTGGAACATTTCAGTCTTATTTACTGTTTATTTTTGCATCCTGTAGTGATAATAGGTAAGGTAGTCCTCGACTTACAACTATTCATTTAATGACCATTCAAAGTTACAAAGGCACTGAAAAAAGTGAGTTATGACCCTTTTTCACACTTATAACCGTTGCAACATCCCCATGGTCATGTGATCAAAATTACTAGGCAACTGACTCATATTTATTTATTTATTTATTTTATTTATTTGTGAGATTTATATACAGCCTCATAGTGCAAGCACTCTCTAAGTGGTTTACACCAGTAAGCAATGTATATTTATATTGCCCCCAACAATCTGGGTCCTCATTTTACCTACCTCGGAAGGATGGAAGGCTGAGTCAACCTTGAGCCGGTGAGATTTGAACTGCTGACCTGCGGATCACAGTCAGCTAAAGTGGCCTGCAGTACTGCCTCTAACCGCTGCGCCACCTCGGCTCTTTATTTATTTATTTATGACAGTTGCACTGTCCTGGGGTCATGGGATCACCTTTTGTGACCTTCTGACAAGCAAAGTCAATGGGGAAGCCAGATTCACTTAACGCCTATGTTACTAGCTTAGCAACTGCAGCGATTCACTTAACAACTGTGGCAAGAAAGGTTGTAAAATGGGGCAAAATTCACCTAGCAAATGTTTCACTTAGCAACATAAATTTTGGGCTGAATTGTGGTCCTAAGTCGAGGACTGCCTGTTTTCCAATTTAAGTTGCCACATTTTCTGTAAGGAAACATGAAATCCTTTTTCAGTATTTTAAAATTTATATTATCACGCTATAGTTTTCTGTTTCTGTTTGCTGTAAATCACCACTGCTATGCATTGCCAGTTAACAGTCATTGCTTAAATTGCTGTCATTTGCTCTACCTAGTTAACTTTGGCAATTATTCTTGTAGATCAAGAAAGAATTACTCGTCTGAAGGCTTCTGCTTTCCAAGAGGAAATGGTTTTGACATGGGATTCAACAAATTCAGAAATAAGCGGTTATATTATAGAATGGCATGATGAGTTGGAGAAAGGCGCAAACAAGCGATCTTGGCATAGGATAACAAATATCACAGAATGGACTTCCCCCAAAGGTATGATTTTAAGGCTAATTGCACATACTATGGGAGGTAGTGCTTCTAAATGTTGTATTTTTATTTACAGTATGGTTTTTTTCAATTGTGTCCTATCTTCCCCTCTCATTTTTCTGATATTAAAGATTGTAAGACATTGAGAGATTTATTTGGGAATTAGCAATGCCCACACATATCCATTGTGCTACTTCTGTTTTTTTAAGAGCAAGCAACTTCATACCAAGTACAGAGAAGGAGTAAGAAATTAAGAAGTTAAAGGCATGAGATAAGAAAAATGAAAATAAATATAGTTGTCTAATTTACACCAAGGTCATCCACTATGCATCTCTAAATTTGCAAACCATTCTTACTTTTGCCATGTGCTTCCTCTGCCTTATACCTTGCCTTTTGTTCCTTAAATTTCTTAATAAACTTGTCAATTGCAACCACACCTTTCTCTTGACCAGTGGTCAGATAAGCTAATTCTGCCTTATTGTAAACCTACATTAACAAATTTTGCAAGTACAATTTTTCCACTGTCACCTTTACAGCCTGATAACTTAGGGAGAATTCCCCCTGAGCTTCTTCCTATGCCCATTATGCTGCAGTGGGCTATGCTCCTTCTTATTTGATAAATCCCTAGACAGCATCTCATTGCTCCATCTCCCAAGGTCATTTTCACATTCCATTACAGTAAATGATTGTTCAGAAAAGAACAACAAAGAGCAACAAAGATAGATAGAGGGCTGGAGGCTAAAACATATGAAGAATGGTTTCAGGAATTGGGTACGTCAAGTCTAATGAAAAGAAGGACTAGGGGTGACATGATAGCAGTGTTCCAATATTTCAGAGGCTCCCACAAAGAAAAGGGGTTCAATCTATTTTCTAAAGCACCAGAAGGCAAGACAAGAAGCAATGGATGGAAACTAATCAAGGAAAGAAGCAACCTAGAACTAAGGAGAAATTTCCTAACAGTGAGAACAATTAACCAGTGGAATGGCTTGCCTTCAGGGATTGTGGGTGCTTCATCACTGGAGGTTTTTAGGAAGAGACTGGACAGCCATTGTCTGGAGTGCTTGAGCAGGGGGTTGGATTAGAAGACCTCCAAGGTCCCTTCCAACTCTGTTATTCTGAAGTATTCTGAAGATTGAGCAGATTGTCCTCCATTGCTGCTTAAATTGAGTTATGCAATTCGGTAGGCACTTTTGGCATAAAGAAATGGCTGTTTTGAATGTATTGCTTCATGTAATTATGTTCTGCTCCACTGCCAAGATAGTTCTACAGTTCCAAAAGTGTCTTAAATATCAGTCAAAATGGGAAGGACTCTCTGAGTTTGTTGATAGTCTCTTTGGCTTGGGATTCACTTTCCACAGTGGGCCTTGGTCTTAGTTCCAGGGAAAAGATAAGGCAAACATCTTCCCAGGCTGTTGTTGATTCTTCAGAAACTAATAATAGAAGCTTTTGACCTGGTTTTCTCTCAATTTTAAATGTTTTTGGCTTAATTGCAGCTACTTTTGTACTCAAGGATTTTAGCCTTCCATATATAATTTACGAGATTTCTGCTTATATGCTGCTTGGTGCTGTGGTAACAGCAGGTTTTGGAAAATATGCATGATATAAATGCATACACATATGAATAAAATCAGTAAGAATGTAAAGCTAGTCCTAAATGTAGCAACCTAATTTAGAAGAATTTTCTTGGAAACGGCTTGTTCATCTTGATTTATGCTGCATATTCTAGTTCCACCATGTTCAGCAGGGAAATGAATATTTGTAAAGCATTTTTATGCTAGATTGGTATGTTAACTTATCTGTGTGGTAGATGTAAAACAGAGGCAAAGTGCATCGGGGGTGGGCAGGAGGGGTCAAAAATACCCTGGTGGTTGCAACTGCATGATTGCAGTTCCTCCACTTTTTACATGCTATGGCATATTTTATAGCATGTGCAAAAAAAAAGCTGTGGCTTTAATTACACGGTCATGGCTGCCATTTTGATTCCCTTCTTCCCCATGGATGCCCCCTGGATTTGGGAATACTTATTAAGTACAGTAAATTGGTAAAATCTTTACTAACGATTTGAAGTTCTCACTCTCATGTTTTATTTTTCTGCCTTTCTTGGCAGTGTAGTGTGAAAGTAGCAATTTAATAGAATTCTTGCTAGCAACCTTGAAAGAAGGTAACGTTCTATTACGTCTGTTTTTTTCCAGGAATCTTTAAAAACTATAGATGCTATAATTTTTCAGTATACCCTTTATGTAAAGATGAAATAAAAAAGCCAACTTCCATCAGTATCTACTTCAGTGAAAGTGGTACGTATAAACAGCGGTCCTGTCAGCCCTGGAGCCATCTTTAATGGGAATCTTCAGGGCTGCCACAGCGGTGGCTGGGCAAGCTGTGGGAACGGGAGGGGGAAGGTAGAGATAACGTGAGGCGGAGATAACAACATTCTTTCCCCTGGGAATCAAGGACGTCTTGCCAGCACCTGGGGAGGCGTGACTGGAAGTTAACAAAAGTTGGAACAGTGACCAGATTGGACCAAGTGACACACATGTGGATTGATGGGAAGGAACTTTGACTTTACTTTGGGTGGGGAAAACGCGGGGCTTTCAGATTTGGGTTTTCCCCAGAGGTGCCAATATGACATCTCTAATAAATCTATATTTCGAGGAAGATGCCTGCCTTGGAGTTTTGATTCTGTTAGGGGTGTTACTTGGAACCCTGACAGGTCCTGGGTTGATATGGAGTGAATTCATAACAGCTTTAGTTAAGAAGCTTGCATGCATATAAGAACATATATATATAAGAACATATAAGCATATAAGAACACCATAATAAATAAATGCATATGTTGTTCAGCAGAAATGTCTTTTGTCTATTTTATAATAAGGGATTAACAAATACAAAGGAAGTCTGAACTTGCTTACCTCTGAAAATAGTGGATGATCACTAGGCAATCAAAGCTTTTGTAGGCGGACTTCCAGTTTGGCGTCACTGCGGGACAGTCGTAGGAAGTGGGGCTTCCCGAACCTAGGCTGAACCCTCCTCTTTGGGGGCCCCTTAAAGGGCTAAAGTCACCCTGAAGGGGTGACGAAGAAAGGAAGGGCGCCTTGTAGGTCGCGGAGAGTGGCAACTCTCCTGCTTGATCCAAGGCTTACCCTCCCATCCTACAATGAAGAGGAGAGGCAGCCATTATGGCTGCCATGAAGCTGGGACAACCGAAGAAAAAAATGTGTTGGAACGGTGTGTGAATAGTGGACTTGATCTGGGTGAGGTGATTTTCAACTTCTAACAGAGATTAACCCCAAAGAAAAGAAACTCCGAAAAGATAAACTCTCTAAAGTGGTAAAAAAGTGGCGAACAAATACATAGAGAAAGATTACAGACCTGAAAGAAAGAGAGAGAATATAAATAAGAAGAACACTAAATAAAATAAATAAAATTCTTTAAAATACAGAAAGACTGGATTTGAATACTCTATTGACAATATTTTGAAAAGGCATTTTAAAATGCTGGAAACATTTGGTTGATTTTTGTGGAAAAATTGCTTGAACAAAAATGGAAATAGATTTCTAGCTTTTAAATTGGGTATAATGTTGAAAACCTAGGAAATTGTGCCATCTTCTGGTGAAAGAAAGAAACTACACTATATTTTTACAAGTCTGGAAATGTCCTTGAAGTAACATCTGGGAGACTGTTTTGCTTTCTTTTTTCTCTTTGCATAATGTCTTATATCTATTTGCTACACAGCTAAGAAGGAATTTTTTTTGAGACTTTTGACGATTGCTAAGTAAAATGGCTTACAAATACCTGGAATTATGATTGAAACAAAGAGTTGACTACATGGCTTATGAAGATATGGTGAAACCTATTGGATCATTTAGGACTATAAATATTGTCTGATAACTGTATAAAGAGGTGAAAGAAGGAAAATTAAAGAAAAAAAGACTTATTGGGAAACTTGGAAGAAGTAAACTGACTGGTGGAGGACTACAAAGAACGATAAATACTGTGCATCCTGAGAAATGATTTTGGGACTGAGAGAATTATTTTAATACTGGCTTTTTGGTGTTACAGACAACGGAGAGTTTGGGACCGTGGTAGATTCTTCAGTAACTTTGTGACTTATTAAAATAAGACAAAATGCTTCAACAGGGAAAAATAAGCATATTTCAAAGAGAAATATTATTGATGTTTCAAAGTATTCATGAAACCGTAACAAAGAACCACAGGGAGATAAAGGATTTTATACATGATATAGTTGTGAGACCAGAAAAAGCTCAGCAAATGACAATGAAAAATGAACAGATAACCCTGGAAATAGAGAAGAAAATAGAAAAAACAAAGGAAAGGATAGAGCTGATAAAACAATAAATGAATCAAAAAGACAAGGAGAAGGAAGAGATAATAAAAATGGATGAAATAGAACAGGCAGATTACACATTAAGGGATCAAAAAATAGAATTGGATAAACAATTCTATCCTCCTGAAGTGAGGATAGAGACACTGGTAGATGTAGTGAAGGTTTGGCAGCAAGAGATAGAGGTAGAGACACAGGGAATACTTAGATTAAATATGAATGATGCATGGAGATAAAAAACACCAAGGGAGTATGGAAAGCATGCCAAAAAATCAACAAGAATTGAAATACTAAAATGAGCAAGAGATGATGAATAGAAATAGAATACCTATTAATATAAGATTTCTGCTAATAAGATTTAAAATAGAGGTAGAAATTAGAGGGAAAATATTGGTAGGTATAGTCTTATATAATATTTTAAAATCAGTACTGGTAGGTAGATGAATAGATTAGAAGTTGAAAGATAATGGTATTATGTATACTTGAATAGTATTATTATAGTTATTAGGAATGTGTATTAAAATGTTGAATAATTAAATGATGGATTATATATATGGTGGAACAAATACTACAATGCTAACAATTTTAATCGTAATATTTATAATGTTACTATAATGATATGAGTTTGATTAATGTAATTTATACAAAATCCCAAGGGGGGAGTATGGAAAACATTCCAAAAGTGAACAAGAATTGAAATATTAAAACGGACAAGAGATGATGGATAGAAATAGAATACCTACTAATATAAGATTTGTGTTATTAAGATTTAGACTAGAGGAAGAAATTAGAAAGGGAAGAAATATTATTATGCATATCTCAATATAATATTCTAAAATCAGTATGTAAAGGAAAGGATCAGAGGTTGAAAGACGAGTGTATTATGTATAATGTTACTATAACGATGTGAGTATGATTAATGTAACTAAGATTACTAAAATTATCAATATTATTACTATTATTTGGTATCAAAACTAACGATACCCAGATGCCACAGTATTCATATATTCAATACACACACACACACACACACACACACACACACACACACACACACACACACATATATATATATATATATATATATATATAATATATATATATATATATATATAGATAGATAGATAGATAGATAGATAGATAGATAGATAGATAGATAGATAGATAGATAGATAGAAAAAAAAGCTTTTGTAGCAAGGTGGATTTGATTTAAATCAAGTCGATTTAAATCATGATTTAAATCATTATTAAAAAGGCTTCATTTAAATCAACTTGATTTAAATCATAATTTTTAAAGAGCAACTGTCATCTCTGCTACTCGTCTGACCCGCTGTTGACTTACTGACAGTCCCAATGTTGCAGAATATACAGCCTCATGCTACATAACTAAACTCCATTTCATGCTGAATAAACTAAATTATTTATGTATCTTAAATAGAAAGCTATCTTTAGATAGATTTTTACTCCAAAAGCATTTTATTAAAATAAATTGGATAAAAATAGAAAATCCTATTTAAATTAAAAAAATCCTATTTAAATAAAAAAATGATTTTTTTATTTTTTATTTTAAAAATCATCCATTTTTATCCACCTTGTTTCATAGGCAATAGCATCCAAATGAAACTGTTACCTATATGATATATGAGACTTAACTGTCACATTTCAGTATCAGCCACCTTTAAGGCAGGAATTTTCCTAAATTTTTCAATTCAGTCTCTCTTTATATATATGTATTAATATTATCTTCCTGGGCCAGTGAGCTATTTTGTTCTGTGTATATGTGGTACATGCCATTTCCAAAGTATCAAAACTCTGTTGCCTGCTTTTTTCTAACCAATTACTAAGATATTTTGAAACTGATAAAAGTTGTTCTGTATAATTTAGTCCCATCTATAGGCCCCCAGGTTGAAGTGGAAAATACCGGTAAAGATTATGCTGTCATAACATGGAAAGAAATTCCAGAAGCAGAAAGAAATGGTGTGATTATTAACTATACTGTAATTTATGAAGAAGGCAACAACCATGTGGGTATGTATACAAATTGAAAAAAGAACAGCTATTGCCAATGCTTTAACTTCAGATGTATGTACTCTGAGATAGCCTTTATTTAAACTTGGTACTATTTTAAAATAATTTCTCTTAGTATCTCTGTGTCTGCCTCTGTCTTTCTGTCTCATCTAGCTATCTTTGTTCAAGTTAACTCTACTTAATCCTAAATCTGTTCTAAAGATATATTCTGCTTTCTCATCTCTACTGAACATAATGCAGAAAGGGCTGTACACGAACCCCCACTAGCAGGGGTGGGTTCCTCCCGGTGCAGTTGACTCTGCCGCACCGGTAGGGGCCGTCCGATTGCTCAATTTGCGCGCAACGGCTCCGGTGCCATCTTCACTGGTCCGTTGCGTGCATCGCCATCTTTTTAAAAGAATTTTTGGGCTTTTTTGCTTCTGGGCATGTGCGGAAGCAAACTCTCACCAAAATCGCACGCGCGCACGCATCCCCTCGCAAGATTTTGGTGAGATTTTGCTTCCGCGCATGCGCAGAAGCAAAATCGTGCGAGGGGGCATGCACATGTAGCGAGGGGATACGTGCGCGTAGCGAGCGAGCATGCACACAAAACGGTATCAGTAACTGAGCAACCCCCCCTGCCCACTAGGATACATCACAACCTGGAATAATTTGAATCAGCTTCTTCTAATTCTTTTTGGTCTTATGCACTTTGCTTCCATAGTATATTTCCTATTATTTTTGGTTTCCTAATTTTTTTCTAAGGCTTGTAGGAAAGGTGTTTGTGATTACTTAAGGATGGTCCTAGTTTACACTAAATGAAACTGAAAACCTCTGCTGAAAAATATCTGGCTTTACATCCCCAAGGTGCTTTTTCAAAAGGCAAATGGACTTTGTTTTTTGGGACAATCATAACCTGGATGACTGAGAATTTCCATAGAACCCTGGCTTTATAGTAATTTCATTATACAATGATGTGCTTTATAGTTTGGGCATTATTTTACTCTATGGGCTGGTTGCTTTTCTCAAGGGGTGCCCAGTAAAAAATAATTATAGGAGGAGGCTGTCAATAGTCAAGTCTACAAGGTTAGACAAGGATACCCTTGTGTGTTCAAAATCAAAGGTTTTCGATGGCTCACAGTGTTTATAATGGATGCAATATGGTTGCATGTTATTGCAATGACTTGAGCAGCACAGAAAGGGAGCTTCATTCTAAACAATTTCTCCAAACAGACATTCTATCGCAAGGTTGAACCTTTCTCATTCTTGGCTACAGAAGATGTTAGGTTAATTTTAAAGAACAGGGGGAGGAGAAAAGGCTGTTTACCGATTCTAAAGAAGCCAAATTTGTATTCGACAGGATGATAGTTATTTTAAGTAGTTTTTGATTCTGTGGCATGTATCAGGAAAACTGCATCAGAAAAAGGACCTTTAACATGTACGCATGGTGATGATGAGGAGATGCAACAACAATTCACTCAATTTGCCACCACACAAAACAAACATAATTAGCAATCCCATCCATGAAACAATTAATGCAAGGGGGAAAGCCAAGTAGTTTTGAGGAGAAGGCAATTTTATCCCAGCAACTGAAAATTCTCTTCTCTTTGCTACTTGAAAATTGCAAGGGTATACAAATAGATCAACTTGCAGATCTACAAATAGCACAGGCATAGAATAATAGAGTTGGAAAGGACTTTGGAGGTCTTCTAATCCAACCCCCTATTGAGCAGGCAACGGAATATCATTGCAGATAAATGGTTGTCCAATCTCTTTTTGAAAGTCTCCTGTGATGGAGCACCCATAGCTTCTGAAGGCAATTTTAGTTGTATTTTAAAGCAGAATCAACAAGGTGAACTGGTTTTTGTCACATACTGTATAAAAATCAGAGAGGTTGTTTTAAAACACGGGTGTCAAACTCGATTTCATTGTGGGCCACATCAGGGTTGTGTTTGACCTTGGGACAGGGTGGGTGTGGCCAGAGTAGGCGTGGCCAGCTCGACATCACTTGTGTCGGGAGCACCTGTGGTGGACCGAGTGCTCTGCCAGAGAAAACGGGCTCCCAAGCTCCGTTTTGGCTGCGACGGCCTCCTGCAACCTTCTGACAATGAAAATAGAGCTTGGGAGAGCCACTGGGTGGCCCTTGCAAGCTCCATTTTCGGCCACGATGGCCTCCTGCAACCCTATGCCAGTGAAAATGGAGCTCGAGAGGGCCTCACACAGCCCTCCCAAGCTCTGTTTTTGCTGACAGTGGCACCGCGGGCCGGTCCTTCACTGTTTGCAGGGCGGCCCTACGGGTTAGATCTAAGCAGCCCATGGGCCGGATGAGGCCCCCGGGCCTTGAGTTTCACACCCCTGTTTTAAAAGAAGGTTCAAGGCACTTTCCATATTAAGCACCTGTGAGTAGAATGCCAGATCAGCTGAAGCTGAAAATGGACCACTTGCAAGATCTGCAGAGCTTCTGATTAGAATGAGGATTAGATATCATACTTAGGTCAGAAAAAGATAAGCTCAGCTGTCAAATTCAGATAATGATGCAGAAATACAAAATTAATGCTGGAGTAATTTAGCGCTATGTGAAAGTGCCTCAATTGTCACTTTGTTCAAGCACACAGTATTAGCATACCAATAACATTTCCACCTTTGCAGTCAGCAAATTAGCAAATTATGTAGGCAATTAAATTTAATTTTCTGAATCTTTTTGCTCTGTCTAACGGCTAACTGGATTTTTTAGTCAAGATCTTGAAGCCCTAACTATGGCTGAATCCATCTCCCCAGGGATGCAACAATTAATAGGCACGACATCAATATTCCAGTGAAGACAATTGCGAGGACAACATCTGTTATGCCTAGAGGAAGGGGCAAGAAGGGCAAGCAAAATAAATGTCAGATTCCAAATATTTTAGCACAAGAATCCCAATGAGCCAATAGTTAAGGGACAAAAAGCTGACTAGTTCTAAGCGATGATTTTGTGAAACTAACTTATTTTGCAAATTATCTATTGGGAAATAAAATAGCTCTGAAAAAGTTTGTAGACTCTCTCAGTCATCCAGGTCATGGTTGTCCCAAAGGTGATTTTTCATGAGGAAACTGGACTTTCTTGTTTTTGTTTTTGTTTTGTTTATTTTTTTTTCTTTTGAAGATGTTTCACTTCTCATCCAAGAAGCTTCTTCAGCTCTGCCGGGATAGTGGAGACGGGATAACCTTCCATTCCCCACTATCCCATCAGAGCTGAAGAAGCTTCTTGGATGAGAAGCGAAACATCTTCAAAATAAAAAACAAGAAAGTCCAGTTGCCTCCTGAAAAAGCAGCTTTGGGACTCTGAAGGAGTCTTATCAGCCAGCCTGAGGGGTGCTATTGATCATGCTCAATTTAGTGGAAAGGCAGGGTGTAAATAAAATCATTTTTTAAAACGTATGTGTGTTTGTGTGTGGGTGCACACATGCATCTTCCAATTAGGTAGCATAGAAGAATGGCTGAAGGGAACATCCTTCAGTTGTGAATATCCTGCTCCAGTGTAAACTCAATAGGATATTACTTACAGCATTTACATGCTGACAATATGCTTTTCTAATCTGTCATCTAAACCAGCGGTTCTTAACCTTTTTGAACGAATCGCCCCCTTGAGCCAATGAGGAAGTTGTCATCGCCCCCTCCCCAACATACCCTCTCAATCACAACATAGGAAATAATTCTTCAATTTATGCAAACACTTTTTTTTGTTTTCTTTAAAATTGGGAACATATCCCATCAGGACATATCGTTGCAAATAATTTATTTCCAGTTTTTTCCCATATCTCAACTGTGTGAAAAACTTTGGTGCCACCCGTCACTTTATTCCCAAATTTCGTGATACATGTATTTCATTATCTTATTTATTCAAGACACTTAAATGTAATGACCACTGAAAACAAAATTCAATTGCAAGAAAGTGAAATGCCCGAAAAGAAAAACAGTAACAATTCTTAATGATTGAATTACGAGTGAAATTTAAGAGGCAAAAAGAAATATAAAGGGCATAAGAACAAACCGCAATGCAGGAACTAAGAATTTCAAGACGAAAACTCTGAAACTAAATTAAAATTCGAGGAAAGTATATATTCACGCACACGGATCTTTTCATTTCCTTTGATGAAATGGACATAAACCAATAACAAGGCTTCATTTTCATGAATTGTTGACTCGTCAATCTGCATCACGAATTCTGTATTTTTCAAGATGTCAATAAGCCTTTGTTCCACATCAGCAGCCATTTCATCAATTCTTTTTGATACGGTGTCATTGCTCAAAGGAATCGATTGCGTGATAGTGCTTGCGCTGGGCCCCCACATGGTGGCAACAATCTGTTTCACTGCTGGTAAAATCAGTGTTTCTCCGATAGTGTGAGGTTTGCCACATTTTGCTATCAACAAAGATACTTCATAGGAACAAATGAGCCCCTTGTCGGCATTGAGTGACGATTTTCCAAATAACTTCCCAACAGTGCTGCAACCCTCAAACTTGGCCTTTAAGGATTGGAAAAATGATGCCGGTTTGTCGGCTTTATCTGAATTTATTTATTTATTTATTTATTTATTTATTTATTTATTTATTTATTTATTTATTTATTTATTTATTTATTTATTTATTTATTTATTTATTTATTTATTTATTTATTTATTTATTTATTTATTTATTTATTTATTTATTTAGTGTTCTTATATGCCGCCCTACTCCCTGGGGACTCAGGGCGGCATACAACATGTAAAGAACAACTGTAAAACAATATTAATAAATTAATAACAATTTAAAAAGATTTAAAAACATACAAACCATACATACATGGGGGAGACCTAAGGTATTCAATGGTCTCTGAATCACCCCGCCTGCAGGAAGAGCCATGTCTTAATAGCTTTTCGGAAGGCCAGCAAGGTGGGGATAATTCGAATCTCTGGGGGTAGTTGGTTCCAGAGAACAGGAGCCTCCTCTAGGGGGAGAAGGTTCTCCCCCTAGGCCCCACCAACCGACATTGTTTGGTTGAAGGGACCTGGAGGAGACCGACTCTGTGGGACCTAACTGGTCGAAGGGAGGTGTGAGGTAGGCTGCGGTCCCGGAGGTAACCTGGTCCTAAGCCATGTAGGGCTCTAAAGATGATAATCAACACCTTGAATTGCGTCTGGAGACTAATGGGCAACCAGTACAAGTGGCGGAGTATGGGTGTTATGTGGGTGTATCTTGAGACACCCACCACAGCTTGCGCAGCCGCATTTTGCACCAGTCAGTTGGAGTCTCCGGATGCTCTTCAAGGGTAGCCCCATGTAGAGCACATTACAGTAGTCCAGTTGAGAGGTGACAAGGGCATGAGTGACCGTGAGTAGAGCCTCCTTCTCCAAGTATGGTTGCAATTGGTGCACCAGGCGAACCTGTGCAAAGGTTCCCCTAGCCACAGCCATAAGATGTTGGTCTAATTTTAGCTGTGGGTCTAGGAGAACTCCCAAATTGCGAACCCGTTCCGAGGGAGTTAATTTCTCTCCCCCAAGAACCAAGGAGGGACAGTCGACATAGTCCTTAGGAGGCAATATCCATATCCATTCAGTCTTGTCAGGGTTGAGCTTCAGCCTGTTCCTCCCCATCCAGATCCTAACATCGTCCAGGCATCGGCACAATACCAAATGAATTCTTACCAAATGGTCTTTCAGTTGGGAAGGCTTCATCGCTTCATTTGAAAATGTTTTCTCACAAAGAAGACAAAACGGAAGCTGCACATTGGAAGGAGATGGAATGAATCCCAGTTTTAGGTATTCCGTCAAATATTGGTGACACTTCCTCTTCTCAGCCATGTTGAGAGACCTTTGAAATGAAAGCTACTACTTGCAAATTAAATTTTCGACTGCACTGGAACACTAGAAAAACACATGTGGACGTCGATAAACCTAGTTTCAACAGTTACGTTGACATTACAGCTGATGTCACAGGGGACAGCCACTCAGCATGCGATGTTTCAAAAGAAGTGCTCTCCCCTCCATCACTGCCCATTCTGGCCAATGGCACGCCACTGTATGGGTAGAGGCTGCTGCGCAATGCGCATGAAGATAAGCGATGCGTATTCACATGTGTACAGCGTTCTATACTGAAACTAGCTGGAGGAACATTTGAAAACACAATTCAATCCACTAATAGCGAGCGATCTGATGTTTTTGTATGACAAATATACAGCAATTCACTGTACGAAAAAGACTCAATAGTGTCCCCAAAACTTCTCGCTCCATCGTCCCTATATTGCCCCCTTTTCATTCCCTCGCCCCCTTGTTGCCCCTTTTTGTTTCATCGCCCCCCTGAAAAATGAAATCGCCCCCTGGGGGGTGATATTGCCCAGGTTAAGGACCACTGCTCTAAACAAGTTGCCCTTTTCAATAGCTGGGAAGCTATTGCTTCACACTGCTTCCCTGTTGATTAGCTTTATACTCCAGAGCTGTTCAGACATGTTTCAGAGAGTGGTGGTTAAAAGGAAAGCGAAATGAAAGGCAGAGCAAGGAAATGGCCTGTAGAAAGAGTTTTTAGGCATAATTGCTGAGGGCATTTCCCCTCCTTTTATTATAAATCACGTATGTGAAGTAGCATAAAAGCAGTTGGAATGAATGAAGGATGAAAGAGGTTTGAAGGAATGGCAGCTCTTCTGTGCTGGGTGAGATGACCACTTAACCTTCCATTTATGTCTTACTAGAAGAAACTGTGGACAGCAGTATCCTGAAGTACAAACTTAAGTCTTTGCAGCCCAACACCAATTACAGAGCTTGGATTATGGCAAACACCAGCATCGGAGGAACAAAGGGAAATGAAATATACTTTTTAACTAAGCTACTTAGTAAGTTATTCAAGGCAAATAGTTTTTTTCTTCATATATCATTTTTACTTAAGACATGTTTGTGTTTTTTTAACTTAGAAAGAATCCAGTGGCTTAAGATGAATGAAAATGAGACAATGCTAATCTTCTACAATTGGAAAAGCTAGAAACATTAAACAGTGGTGTTTTTAATGTCTTGCTTTTACAGGTTAATGTAGAGCTGTAAAGATTCTGTAGAATAGTTATATTTTAGTCACGGTAACCAGCTGAATCAGTTCAAAGTAAGGAGAAGCCAGAGCCATATCCTTAGCTCAGTTATCTGCACAAATATGTATTTCTCTCTTGGATGCAACTTCATGGAATCAATCCCATTGATTTCATTGAT
>JALIGW010000002.1:20213719-20361219 GCA_023053685.1 Diadophis punctatus similis
GAAGAGCCAAAGCGGGGGATTCCCAGTCCCGGAGGTGAATGCGGTGCAGGCGGGCCCTTCGTGAGTGCGAAGGTGACCCTGCCTCGTTCTTTGTTGTAGGTCCGGGGCTGTTGCGGCGATGGAGCCTCCCCTTCGGCTCCCACCGCTTTTTGGCTCTGCAGCCGCCGCTGCTGCCTCCTCCTTTCCTCGCTTCCTGCTCCTTTCCTCCCCCCCGCCCACCTGGATGCTGCCATTTACGTCGTTTTGCCGTCTGCGCATGCGCAGAGGGCAAAACTCAAATGGCGGCATCCAGGCGGGCCCGCCCACCCAGGACGCCTGGGCCAATTGGCGCATGGGACGCTTCAGGTTGGCCACCACTGACTTAATTCAACATGGTCTGAGATATTCAGCTGAGTATCATCAGCATACTGATGATATGTAATCCCATAGTGACGGATGATTTTACTCAGAGGCTTCAAATAGAAATGGAGAAAGTACCAAACCCTGTGAAAACCCATAAAGCAGGGGCTGAAGGTCAAGCCACTTGGTTCCATTCTTGAGATATGTCATCAAATGCAAGTATTGGAGAACTAAATCAGTTTGCTTTTGTTTTATCAGGATAAAGCGAATTTGCTGGCCTCAGATTCCACATCCTGTAATAGCAAGTTGTCCTGCTGTATCTCAGGTAAGGATTGATTTTTGCTTGGCAACCAGGCTGTGAGGAAATGAGTGTGATGGCCCAGAATTTTCTCTAGTCCTAATGCAACGTGAATCTCCTTGAGTGTTGCAGCCATGGACTTTACTTTGTCAAATCTTCTTCATCTCTGACCTTTCAGATTCACTACTATTGGAGATAATTTGAAAAAAAAAATGTGCAATTTTGCATAGAAAAAATAGCTAAGTGTAATGTAAACTATACAGCTAATAGCTAAGTGTAATGTAAATCATTGTAAATGATGAGCCTCCAATTCATTTTTAGCCACAACTATCAGTCTGTAAGCCACAACGTATATCTTGTCAGTCCTTGAGATGTGTAGCCACGAGATTGGATCCATTGAGGAAATAGCCCCTAACAGTGGTGGGTTCCTACCCTTGCGGTCGACTCTGCCGCACCGGTAGCGGCCGACAGATTACGCAATTTGCGCGCGACAGCTCCGGTGCCGTCTTCACCGGTCCTTCGTGTGTCGCCATCTTTGTTTCAGAATTTTCAGAAATGTGGCGATGTGCGCGCAGCACACCGGTAGCAAGGTAAGAGAGCAACCCGCCCCTGGCCCCTAACCATTGCATTGGTTGTCCTTGGTGATGCTGCCACCTTTCTCTACCTTGCCTTCCTTCTGTAAATAAGAAGGGTCTAAAGCAGTGTTTCTCAACCTTGGCAGTTTGAAGATGTGTGGACTTCAACTCCCAGAATTCCACAGCCAGCGTTGCTGGCTGTGGAATTCTGGGAGTTGAAGTCCACACATCTTCAAACTGCCAAGGTCGAGAAACACTGGTCCAGGGGTCGGGAACCTATGGCTCGCGAGCCAGATGTGGCTCTTTTGATGATTGCATATGGCTCGCAGATAAAACAAAATATTCTCACTTGTTTTAATTAAGGTTTTAAAACAATGTCGGGACATCTGGTCACCTTAAAACACCCACCCATGCCTTTCTCTCTGCAAGGCGGGCGCAGAGAGATGACGTCGCTGCTGTCGGCGCCCCACGCTGATTGGCTGTTGAAGGGTGAGCGGCGGCGGCGACAGCAGCAAGCCGGGAGCGCTCGCCCAGAATTGGAGTCAGCGAGCAGCCGGGCATCGGGGCTCTTCCCCTGCCTTCTCCATCCTCCAGGGTCGCCACTGCGGGGGTTCCGTCTCTCCGGTGGTGCCTGCGTTGGAAGGGAAGGGGGGGAAAGAAAGGCAGCCTGCGGGGCTTGGCACGGCTGGGAGTTGCGAGGCGGCGTAGCAACCGGGCTGTTCCTCCGGGTGTGCTAAAGTGCTCGAGTTTTTTCTCTCTCACACACACATGCACAACCTTCCAACGACCGGACTGGATCTCCCAGCACGACTTCCCAGTCGTTGGAAGGTTGTGCATGTGTGTGTGAGAGAGAAAAAACTCGAGCACTTTAGCACACCCGGAGGAACAGCCCGGTTGCTACGCCGCCTCGCAACTCCCAGCCGTGCCAAGCCCCGCAGGCTGCCTTTCTTTCCCCCCCTTCCCTTCCAACGCAGGCACCACCCACCGGAGAGACGGAACCCCCGCAGTGGCGACCCTGGAGGATGGAGAAGGCGGGGGAAGAGCCCCGATGCCCAGCTGCTCGCTGATTCCAATTCCAGGCGAGCGCTCCCGGCTTGCTGCCGCCGCCGCACGTGAACGCGGTCCGCGGCGGGAAGCGAGTTCAAGCGACCCTCCGCCGCTGCCGGCCTGCAACCCGGCACCCCGTCCTGCGTGCCCCGCCCTGTGCCCCGTATGGTGAGTGTTATAACAACATTATTTAAAAGAATAAATTCAGAGGCTTATTATACTGACATTTAGTTGAATTCACTTTTAAAATATATTATATGGCTCTCACTGAAATAAATTTCCAAATTTTTTGCTTTCATGGCTCTCTTAGTCAAAAAGGTTCCCGACCCCTGCACTGGTCTAAAGGCAAGACCCAAAGAGTGAGCTTGCAGTATCTTCTGTTCTGGCCACATTAGCTAAATTGCATACTGAGGCTGATGAACACATGAAGGAATGACCACATCATGTAAGTTATTAGAAGGCAGAAGGTTGCCTGAAAAAAAAAACCTGTGCTTGCCTGATGGCTCATAAGATACACACGCAACCATCTGAGTAATTACTCTTCTTTCTGTTGTTGCCACATCGACATGGACAGTAACAGCAGTAGAATTATTTATGTTTCTTTTTGTTCTCCTATCTACATCCTCTTTGCTGGTGGTTTTTTCCATCTTCACTAGTAAAGGAAGCTTAAATTCTTAGAATCTGCATTTTTCCTGTCTTCAACAGAAAATCATATTGGGGATCTCATCATCTGAGGATGACATCAATATTTTGAAACTGGATACTTGCAGGGAGAATGAGTTGCCATTGCTGTATCCTGAAAACTGCTTCCATCCAGCAAATGTTACTGCAAAACTTACCGTTGCTGGTCAAGATACTTTTTGCACTGGAGAATACAAAGCTCTAGAATGCTTTCTTCCAGTATCATCTTTGAACCATGACTTCAACAGTCAACCACTTCTAACTATGGAAAGGGATTCTGAAAGTTCTGCAAAAGAAGAAATGCAATATCAGGAAAATGTGCAGGAGAAAACTGAATTTAATTCCTATTTGAAAAACTCTGTTTGCTCAAGAGAGTTCCTGGATTGCGAGAATGTAGAACAAAATACGAAAGAACCTGAAACTCAACCTGCTTCTTTGGCCTGTTGTAGTGCTGGGGATCCTTATGTAGCACCAGATACAGTTAAATTACACTCAAAGTATTAATTACAAATTTAAAAAAAACCTTACGGGACATCCTGCTTGTAACTGCTGTTTTACTAAATAGTAAGCATGTAAGTCCTGCATGTTTTTTTTAAACTATTGCATAAATTTGATTATTAGGAGGTATAAAATATTCACATCACGGGGCCATGTTTCATGCTTGCCCTGTTTCCTAATAAAATATAATGATGTTGAATAGAAAAAAAATGGTCTAAGTAACTTTGGATATAGAGGAAAATGCTGTTAGGAGTTGAATAATATCCATACATCCTTACTTTCTGACCCAAAAAGCTAGTTAACCAATTGGTTAAGGCATCAGGCTAGAAGCTAGGAGACCATGAGTTCTAGTCCTGCCTTTGGGCCAGTCATTCTCAATCAGCCCAGCCCATCTCATAGGGTTGTTGTGGAGAAAATAGGAAGAGGGAATAATATTAGGTATGTCCATTGCCTTATGTTATTCGTAAAGGAATAAAAGCAAAATGAAATCTAATAAAAAATAAAATATATTTGTTGGACATGCTTTTGCAAATACAAAGCTATGCCTTCTTAAATTTTTTGTTTTATTATTCTAATCTAGTAATCACAGATCTCAAATATGTCACACACGGAGGGGAAAATGAAGTCACATAATTGTCAATCAAAACTATTGAATGGGTTGTAAAGATTGGTATAAAGGTGACGTAGAAATAAAAATAAATGTATAAAGGCTTTGTATAATTTGTATTTGTATTCAGTGGTTGAAATATTTTTAACTATCAAAAATATGTAAAACTAAAAAGGTCACTTTTTCATATTTTATATAATGTCAGAGTTCAAGATTTCTTGGGTGAAAGTTGTTTCTAGTAATGCCATAATGCTTTTGCCAGAATAGGTGATTCTCAAAAATGTCAGCCTCTCTGAATGTTAAACTGTTTCACCATCTACCCAGTGTTGAGATGAACTAGAGCAGTTCTGGGAGTTGAAGTCCGCCAGGCTTAAAGTTGCCAAGGTTGGAGAGCCCTGAACTAGAGTTTCTTGAAACAGAAAGATTTGGAAGAAGAAGAAAAAAAGTCAAATGGTTTCAATGAAGTGATAAGGGTGTTTAGAAGCTCTGAGGTAGCTAAGAAGCCACTATCATATCTTGCTTGTTCTGTTTTTCACTTGACAAAACACTTCCTTATTTTGCATATTATTTACTCCACTGCTGGACACATCTAAAATGAAGATCTGTTAATAGCTTTCAAATCTATAGAATTGTGACCATGAGATAAATATGACTTTCTTCCTGATAAGAGGAGAAAGGATAAGATGTGAATTCTCCATCTCGCAGATAGCAATAGCACTTAGACTTATATACCGCTTCATAGTGCTTTACAGCCCTCTCTAAGCGGTTTACAGAGTTCAGCATATTGCCCCCAACAATCTGGGTCCTCATTTTACCGACCTCAGAAGGATGGAAGGCTGAGTCAACCTTGAGCCTGGTGAGATTTGAACAGCTGAACTGCTGAACTAGCAGTCACTGAAGAAGTTGCAGTGCTGCTTTTAACCACTGCGCCACCTCGGCTCAATTGTTTGCACAAAGCATTGCAGAAATGTTCAGTGTGGCAAGTAAAAATATCCTCACTATCGGCCAAGGAACAATTCATGTATTTTAGATTACATATCCGTGTCAGCACAGAAATGCTGATTTTGACCAAATGTATTTCATCTTTTTTTCTCCTTTGGCTGACATTGAGGAACTAGATGGGATCTTTGTTTTTTTCTATAAGCAAAAGATGGGTTTGACACATACAAAGCGGTATGTGAAGCGGTATATAAGTCTAAGTGCTATTGCTATTGCTAAAGATTTGAAAATTATCTATTTATGAAGATGTCTGGATTTATTAAGCTTGGGCTATGGTTAAACCAGGGGTGAAATCCAGCAGGCTCTGACAGGTTCTGGAGAACTGGTAGTGGAAATTTTGAGTAGTTCGGAGAACCGATAGCGGAAATTTTGAGTAGCTCAGAGAACTGGCAAATACCACCTCTGGCTGGCCCCAGAGTGGGGTGGGAATGGGGATTTTGCAGTATCCTTCCCCTGCCACGCCCACAGAACCGGTAGTAAAAAAAATTGGATTTCACCATTGGGTTAAACATGGAATATAGTTCAGTGGAAGACTGCCATATTAGTTTAAAATTTTGCATTGATGAAATGTTGCATAGTTTCCACTTTTTAATTGATTGTTTAAAATCATATTTTTCTTAAGTATATTACTTATACATGTACTGTATATTATTTTCCTTTGTTAATTTTTTCCCCAGTTTTCTTTTCATGCTTTGAAGCAAAACAAAATTGAAACAAAACAAAAATTTAAAAATATTTCAATTTATCATTTTCCTTGGTAATCTCTTGACCATGGAATGTCTTCCTTGCTAATTATGGTAGGATTATGCCTGGCCTTTTTCATTCTCCCAGGCCTTTTGGTAATGTGCTAAATGTTGATTTAAAAAAAAAATTGCATTTTTTTTCTTTGATGCTGTTTTATTTTGTAAAACACTTTAGTATGTTTTAACCAACTGTTTAAACTGTAAACCTGTTCCTTCATAAATGGGAAGTAGTATCAAAATAATTTAAATAAAATAACGTTTGTCATTTGGTATAGTAGCATTCAGTGCATGCTTTTGGATATTATAGAAAGAAGTTTTGTACATTGGTTATCATGTATCTTGATACATGTATGTAGCCTTAATCCCTCCCACTGATTCACAAACGTATAATTATTGTATTAGTAAAAGTAATTCTTATATTAGTGTAACAAAACATCTGAAAAGAAAGCAACAATAGAAAAATACATGACATTAAATGACATTGATTTCTTTTATTATTTTAAAAGCAATAAAAACATTAAAAAATCCAACAATACAAACAACATAATAGCTCTTTCTTCTAACAATTTTGTAATTGTTTATAGACGGATTTCAAAGAAATACACAAATGGCAATTCAGGGAAAAGACGGAAAGCTACACATTTAAATTTAAATTAGTGTTTTCACATTTATACAGTAACAAACATGCATTCACATTATGAGGAAAGGGTATTAGGACAGCTTTCTAGAAAGGCCAAAAGCCTTGATTACTGGTATATTATACAAACTGAATTGGCTACAATGACTAGACTCTCCAGATTTCTCAGATCAAATAATGAATAATGAATGTGTACATCTTCATTGCAACAGCAGCAGCTTGATTGCCTTATTCATAATTTTGAGATGTATTTTGATTTCTTTTTAATTTAACTCTTAGTTTCTTAGCCATCAGAAGACTACTTGTACAATAGTTGTAAGCTTAGGTCACTTTATTTATTTTATTTATTTATTTTGTTTGTCAAACATGTACAAGATAGCAGGTATAGGTATAAACATAAACATAAGCAAAGTACAGATAAATGAGGACAATAGGACAGTAGGACAGGGACGGTAGGCACAATGGTGCACTTATGCACGTCCCTTACAGACCTCTTGGGAATGGGGTGAGGTCGACAGTATACAGTCTAAGGTTAAAGTTTTTGGGGTTTGGGGAAGAAACCACAGAGTCAGGTAGCGCATTCCAGGCATTGATCACTCTGTTGCTGAAGTCCTATTTTCTGCAGTCTAGTTTGGAGCAGTTTACATTAAGTTTGTATCTATTGTGTGCTCATGTATTGTTGCGGTTGAAGCTGAAGTAGTCATTGACAGGTAGGACACTTAGAACTGTTCTCTCCGATTCACGGACAGAAATTCAATCAGCATTATATGTCCACTGAAATTGTTAAAAAGGCGATGCAACAATGTCTGGCAATGGCAATGTGAACTCTTTCTGGTAACCAGGTAGTAGCAGCACATAAACAATATATGCCAAATAAATGTATTGTAGGCTCTTTCACTTCTTGCAAAAGGAGCGCAAAGAGGATTTTGGCTGCTGTAAATGTTCAGATAAAGATACCACACATTCTGTGAAAACATTATGGCTACTTTCAGTAAATTGCACTATTAATAGATTAAACTGCAAATGAAATACAGTACTTTTTAAAATAAGTAACTTCCTATTTCCTTAGTCTAAATCTAGGACTGAATGCTCTTCAACAATATTTGATAAATGCAAGTGCTGTTTATAAACTTCTATGAAGTACAGTATGTCCTGAGTACTGCCCTAGTCCTTTCACATCAACCCAACCCCTCCCCATTTCTTGAACGAAACAGATTTCCCTTCTGCCTTTGGCTTATTTTGTTTTTTTTTTAAAAAAACTATTTTTAAGAGATCTTTTTTTTTTGGTTTTATGCTTTTCAGTTAAGAGCTGGGTATAAAGGCATCTTCTTTTACAGTTCCATTGTCCATAGAGAAGGAATCTGTTACATGGAAGGGCCAAGAAGTAAATCATAAATATTAATATAATCTTTCAGTTTACAATGCCAGTTGGTTGGCTATGTATCTAGTGGATAGAAACAATAGTATAGAAAGCAGGTCTGAGGAAGGTATATTGATCAAGATAGGTATATCTACTGAATTAGTTTGCAAAAGTCTATAGTCCTAAATCAGCGCTTCTCCACCTTGGCAACTTTAAGCTGTGTGGACTTCAGCTCCCAGAATTCCCCAGCCAACATGGGTGTTGAAGCCTACGCAGCTTAAAAGTTGCCAAAGTCGAGAAGCACTGTTCTAAATGCTACTTTGTCATACAATGGAAAAATGAGCATTTCCAGATTCCTTTCACCTTAACAATTCCAGATCTTAGCAACATACATGCTCAATTGTAATTTACTTATCAAATCATTTTAAGTATTTTTTTACAATTGGTAATTAGGCAAAAAAGATAGAAAGTGATCAAGCTGCCATTTTAGGATTTAATACTAATCAAAAGCCCAATGCAGGGACACCATTTTTAACGAGGCATAGTGATATTGGGATGATATCACAATGCCTCACGGCATGGTGGTGCAGTGGTTAGAATGCAGTACTGCAGGCTAACTCACTGCTCACGCCAGGAGTTAAATTCTCACCGGCTCAAGGTTGAAAGTCTTCCATCCTTCCGAGGTCGGTAAAATGAGGATCCAGATTGTTGGGGACAATATAGTGACTCTGTAAACCGTTTAGAGGGCTGTAAAGCACTGTGAAGTGGTATAAGTCTAAGTGCTATTGCTAGTTCATGAAGTCACAAATTAGCCTATTTTTAATTAGCTATAGTCATCAATTATATAGGAAGCCATGAGTAGATCCATAGTTGTCCACAGGGTGTCCACAGGGTTGTCCACAGGGTGTGGTCAAAAAAGTCAAAATGATGGCCACAATACATATAAAAAATAGGCATTGCATTGTTGTAATCAACATCTTGTCTTTTGATCACATCCTGTGAATAGTCCTACTTGATAAAGGTTTTTTCAATTCTTAATGGATATTTCTGTACAAAAGCAGCTTATTTATTCACACAGCCTCTACATCTATTAATAACTGCTTTTATATATACTAACATTTCAGTTAAATTGTTGGTTTCACCTGAGGAAAAGATCAGAACAAAAAAGCAGACGACCCTTAAAAAGTCATTGTAACTTTTCTTGATTTTCTTCCTTTCCTACTAATCTACCTTCAAGCTTAAGGCATTAAGAACAGCGTTCCTATTGACATGCAAGGAAGCTGTGATTATAAATCTCAAGACTAAACAAATAATTTCCTAATCATATCAATTACTTTCAGATGTAATAAAAATAAACCTGGAATACTTGCTTCTTCATTGTATTTAAAAAAAAACCCAAGGTACAGAATTACTTTGAACTATTTTAGTTAAAAATGTTATATATGATGTTATTCTGTACCTAATTTATTCAGTCACAGGCAATTAGTTTTACAATCCAATGTTCAATTTATCTGACAAATTTTATTAGCAGAACTGAATACCAAGTCGACTTGAGTGGATGTTCACAATAATGGTAAAAGCAAGGGCTACATATCATGAGGATGCAAATCGCAACGAAAAGAATTGTGTTCCAATTCCAACACTGGAGTCAATGCTTAATTTAAAAAATAATTGGCATGATAGGTAGATTAATTTGTTTCATAGTAATGAAGAAATTGAGGCTTAAAATGTGACTAATAAATCAAATTTGTAAAAATATATTTATGCTGAAATATGTCCCGTGACAGTCTTATCAATGTTTTTCCAGCTTGGCAACTTTAAGATGAGGGGGCTTCAACCACAGAATTCCCCCGTCAGCATTCCATTCATTGGAAAGCTGCCAAGTTTGAAAAAAAAATCCTGTTCCAGCAGGAGTCATAGGGCTGATGGGTTTTCCTCCTTGGAGATCAGGAAAAACTCCAATCTTGAAGGAAGGAACTGAGGCTGACTGTCTTGGCTTCCATGATCAAATCTTTCCATGGGGGAATCCATCTTTAGAAAACAAAGCCCAATACTCCAAGTCTTGCTCAGATTGAAAGCCACTTTGGGGAAACTTTGTTTGAAGACCATAAAAAAAAAATTAAGCCAGCTTGAGAGCTTAAACAAACAATAAAACCACCCCCCTTTCCATCTCTTTGCTAGCAGGGATTTTTGAGACATTGTCATAATGTTCTACCCATTTTCCAGATTAAGGTAGTAATTGTGAACTTGAGAAAATACTCTGTATGCTAGCAATCATATTATACTGTATACTCTAAGTGAGAATTAACAATGCAAAGATTTTCCACCTAAAAATCTATGAGATTAATACAGGTGGTCAAAAGGTTGGAATAATCTTAAGGAAGTAATACAGTTCTGAGCACCATTCTTATATATTTGAAGTTACATTGTTGCGATGTAATTTGTTTTTTGAGTAACACCATGTCATAAAGCATTCTCCATTTTAGATAACGGTGCTTTTGTATAATGTTAATGAACACTCCTGGTGCATTTCACAATTAAAATATAGGAATTATAAAATTAATTGGTGACTTTTATCTGCTGTATTTAAGAGGAAACATGTTCAAAATGGTTTGCTTACATGGTAGACTGAAAACTTTCAAAAATATAAAGGTTCAGATAAGCAGCTGACAACTGCTATTAAAAAAACATTGAAAGGGGTTTTCACCTATAGCAATGACATTTAATTTGATGTAAAGAGATACAAAATAATGGACTGACTACCCCATAAGATAGGGAGTCCAATTTCTCCATTATTTTTGGAAATTCTTCCTCCAAGATTTGAGGACAACTTGGCAAGAATTGTGGATTATGTTTACAATTCATTCCGTTTTCATCAATTAACAATTTCTGCTCATTTTCTAGGATTCAGTGTAGGATAATTTCAAATAATTTCAAAAAATGATCTGAATTCCTGAGAAAGAGAAAACAAACTGAACAGCCAAATCATAATAAATTTGTGATTAACTAGGTGTGCATTGATTTCATTTCCAAGCATGAAAATATTACAATGACAGATGCAGAAAAAGCATAGTAAGATCAGGCCATTTAAGGTTATGGCAAGAATACATCCATGTTCAGAGCCAATTTCACACTTGAAACTTTGAAAATGATTAAATATATTCGTGGTTATATTTTGAGCTTGTGCTGTATACCTTATCAGCTTGTCTACTGTATAAATGTCAGCTACTACTGATAATACCCTCCTGAAGAAAAAGAGCATCATGAAAATGATCATGGTGATGATATCAATATATACACATACTGAAATTATTAAAAATAATCAAATAAGCTTTAATTTTTATACAATTTTAGTGTTCTTGGACGGCATCAAAAGACCTTCAGGCTATTAATGCATTGTGGAAATTATTTTTAATAAACTAGTATGAACCAAAAGAACTGAATAAATTTCTTCATAGGTAGGAGAGAACCGAACTGAAAAACAAAGACCACGGCTCAGTATGGTGTCTTCAATAACCCAGCTGCGTAGTTTCCAGCCTTCATAATTATGCCCAGGATGGAATAGCAGAACCTGGCATTTTAGCAGTTAACAAAAGAATGGTATATATTCCTCTTTAATAAGGATTAATCTCTAATTATATGGTAATAAAAATAAGCATACACACAAATTTAACTGTATAGGATTGAGTTCCAAATGTGGTATTTACATTTCTGCAGATACGGCTCAAAATGCAAGATACAAAAGGCATGAAATACTGGTAGTCAAAAGTCAACATGAAATATTAGTAGTCAACTTTTTGACATAATTCAATTAGCTGATCATTCACTCAATTAATACACTCCTTAGCTGACACAATTAACATGCTACAGTCAGAGAAAGAGCCCAAGCAAACGAAACATTTTTAGTTAGTTAACTCTGGGGCTATCCTAGACCCATGTAATGTTTATATTCTGCCTGAAGCAATTATGTTTGGCCAGATAGGCAGTAAACTATTTGCTTCTGGAGAATAGTTAAAACACTATTTTTGAAATGTCGGTGCTAGACAATCACAAACGGAACATTCATAATGTACAGTTTAACCTCTTTTGGTCTTAACTGCAGGGAAGTATTTGCAAATATCAACTCCTGGCCTATATGTCTTTATCAAAATGAATGTAGCCTTATATTCTACATTAAAAATAAAGTGGAATGCCCAGGACATAACTGAAATGTAATAAATGTATCAATAAAGTTGAATATATGTAGTGCTTGAAGGAAAAATTCAGAAGAAGTCTATAAATTTTCCTTCAAAAGTCTATTCAAATTTCCCAAATCCAATGTTGTCCAAATTAGCTTCCATAGATGAGCCTGATTTTCACCTGAAGCATGATTTTTAAAAAACTATTTAACTTATCAGAGCAATGGCACAACAGTATTTTCTTTTCACTGAGGCATATAACCACCTTGCTGTACAGTTTGTGGAAGGTAGCTTTTGGGCATCTCTTCATTGGTTACCATATCTATGTTGTTTTCAAGCTGCCCAGCCTGTTCCATTAGGTTAGGAGAAAATGCACCTACAAAGTCCATTCCCTGTTCATCTGTTTCTGGGCCAGATTCACCCATTTGTGATGCTGGAAGCCTGGTAGTTTCTTCCTCCCTTACTGGATAAATCTGTTCCACTTTTTCAAAATCTGTGGCTGTGTCATCCCAGCTACCATTTTGCTTGAAGTAGCGGTGCTTGGGCATTGAACTGTCATTTCCAAGCATCTGTTGATCCTCTGGCCTCTCTTCTAAATCTAAGAGAGGTTGTGTAGATTCAGACCTGGCAAAGACTTGCACTGAAGGAGTTTGATCCCGGTAGCCACTGGGTATTACAGTTGAGTACTGCACGGTGCTGGAAGTATTCTGAGCAGGTTCCCCTTCATCACTATCTGAAACACTTTGTCGAGGAGAAGACATGCAGGATGAGCCTCCTATACCACTGCTGTGACCTTCTGAGGCATTCTTCTCTTTTCTAAGCAAGTCAAAAGGCTTCAGATCTTGATCTGAAAGGGATTTCTTGTCCTCGGCTTCAATTTCTACAACACTGACATCAGTAAAACTGCCCTCGGGATATATTTCCTCTTTTGAATTAAAATGCTTTAAAAAAAAGGACAAAAATGACATTATAATTATCTGTGATGCAATTTGATTCTAAATCAAAACTACATTCATTTGATGTGACCTTTAGTCTGCACTCATCATTCTTTTCTTTCTTTCAGAAAGTCAAGCTTCTTCAGTAGTAAATTAATGCAGTGCCTCCTTGGCCTTTCAGATTGGTCTCTATCTCACTTAAATCTGCATTACTTAACCAGGGGTCTCCAACCTTGGCAACTTTAAGCCTGGCGGACTTCAACTCCCAGCTTTGCTGGTTGGGGAATTCTGGGAGTTGAAGTCCGCCAGGCTTAAAGTTGCCAAGGTTGGAGACCCCTGACTTAAACACATGATTTGAGAATGCAACTTTTCACATACAGGTCACACCAGAGGTTCTGCTGAATTTACATTATATTCTGCACATGCCTGACAGTTCTGCATAATACATAGGATTTGTCCTTTTGATTTTTTTTTAAAAAATAGGTTATTTTACAGTAGGGCAAAAAAGTATTTAGTCAGCCACCAATTGTGCAAGTTCTCCCACTTAAAAAGATGAGAGGCGCTTGTAATTGACATCATAGGTAGACCTCAACTATGAGAGACAAAATGAGAAAACAAATCCAGACAAATGACATTGTGTGATTTGGGAAGAATTTATTTGCAAATTATGGTGGAAAATAAGTATTTGGTCAATATCAAAAGTTCATCTCAATACTTTGTTATATATCCTTTGTTGGCAATGACAGAGGTCAAACGTTTTCTGTAAGTCTTCACAAGGTTGGCACACACTGTTGCTGGTATCTTGGCCCATTCCTCCATACAGATCTCCTCTAGAGCAGTGATGTTTTGGGGCTGTCGCTGGGCAACACGGACTTTCAACTCCCTCCAAAGGTTTTCTATGGGGTTGAGATCTGGAGACTGGCTAGGCCACTCCAGGACCTTGAAATGCTTCTTACGAAGCCACTCCTTCATTGCCCGGGTGGTGTGTTTGGGATCATTGTCATGCTGAAAGACCCAGCCACGTTTCATCTTCAATGCCCTTGCTGATGGAAGGTGGTTTGCACTCAAAATCTCACGATACATGGCCCCATTCATTCTTTCCTGTACACGGATCAGTCGTCCTGGTCCCTTTGCAGAGAAACAGTCCCAAAGCATGATGTTGCCACCCCCATGCTTCACAGTAGGTATGGTGTTCTTTGGATGAAACTCAGCATTCTCTCTCCTCCAAACACGACGAGTTGTGTTTCTACCAAACAGTTCTACTTTGGTTTCATCTAACCATATGACATTCTCCCAATCCTCTTCTGGATCATCCATATGCTCTCTAGCAAACTTCAGACGGGCCCAGACATGTACTGGCTTAAGCACGTCTGGCACTGCAGGATCTGAGTCCCTGGTGGCGTAGTGTGTTACTGATGGTAGCCTTTGTTACGTTGGTCCCAGCTCTCTGCAGTTCATTCACTAGGTCCCCCCATGTGGTTCTGGGATTTTTGCTCACTGTTCTTGTGATCATTTTGACCCCACGGGGTGAGATCTTGCGTGGAGCCCCAGATTGAGGGAGATTATCAGTGGTCTTGTATGTCTTCCATTTTCTAATTATTGCTCCCACAGTTGATTTCTTCAGACCAAGCTACTTGCCTATTGCAGATTCAGTCTCCCCAGCCTGGTGCAGGTCTACAATTTTGTTTCTGGTGTCCTTCGACAGCTCTTTGGTCTTCACCAAAGTGGAGTTTGGAGTGTGACTGTTTGAGGTTGTGGACAGGTATCTTTTATACTGATAACAAGTTCAAACAGGTGCCATTAATACAGGTAATGAGTGGAGGGCAGAGGAGCCTCTTAAAGAAGAAGTTACAGGTCTGTGAGAGCCAGAAATCTTGTTTGTAGGTGACCAAATACTTATTTTCCACCTTAATTTGCAAATAAATTCTTTCCAAATCACACAATGTGATTTGTTTTCTCATTTTGTCTCTCATAGTTGAGGTATACCTATGATGTCAATTGCAGGTCTCTCTCATCTTTTTAAATGGGAGAACTTATACAATTGGTGGCTGACTAAATATTTTTTTGCCACACTGTATACTGAAGCTTCTAACATATTAGGATTGTTTTTTTAAATATATACCATATAAGAAACTAATTAGATTTTTGCATTTAGTTGAAGATTTGGCCTGGATTCCAGTCAAGGTCTTCATCAAGTGCAACAGCCTCCTTTCTCCATGTAAATTCTAATTCAACATTAGGTTGACAGAATGGAGGAGGAGGAGATATTTTGCTCTTTTTCAATTTCGCCAACCAACCTCCACTATGTCATAAAACAATCCCAGGGAATTAGGGAAGGATGCCACATCTGAAAGATGGCCTTTCCCATTCCTTTGTTATGTTTTTGTTAATTATCTTATAATCTAATTTTGTGTTTGCTTGTTTTTGTTTTCCTTTTACCTTAGTTGGTGTCTGTGGTGACCACTGAGCAATTACGCTCTTTGAAGGATCAGGCACATTAGGCCAGATATGTTTCTTAATCCTGGAGAAAAATAATAAAAAGACAAGTAAAAAAATGACAAAGGATATTCAGCTCAGAATTATTATACGTATAAGCACGCACGCACATATACACACACTATTAGTGTCAATGGAGCCCTCTCTCCTTTGCTCAATCAAGAATGACATGCAGTGTGCTGAATATGTGGTGCTGTACGGGATAGTACCACGAAGGATACTTACATATCTCGTTTGCCGAAGCAAAATAATACACCCAATAAAGTAACTAGAAGAAATGCTATGCAGACAGGAACAACAATTGCTTCTATTTCTCCATCCTCTGAAAAAGAAAATGCAAAAGGAAATCAGCACATTTTCTTCAAATGTTTATTAGTTTACCTCAAAATAATTTTAAAAACTCTAAAATCTATTAATTGATAATGAAAATAACAAATGAATCATATCTATCGTTTTGGATCATGCCTATCCTTAACCATAATGTTTAAATTCCCATATTGTGTTAAACAAACAAATAAACAAATAAAAAGGACAAAAACAAACAAATCACCCGATTTGTGAATAATGCCACATTCCCAGGCTACATAATACAGAACTAAGTAATGAAATCATCTATACAGGACTTTCAAGTGATCTAAAAAAGGAGGAGCTCTAATGGATACTTTGGAAGTATTTCATCCCAAGCTGATTCTTTTCAAAACTGGAATATTTATATGCAAAACTTACCAAATCTATTTGTAGAAAATGTAAACTGAGAACCAGCTGTTCCTCCACTTTCTGTGTATGCTGTCATATGCACTACATACAAAGTGTTACTTAATAAGGATGATAGTAGGTACTCTGTTTTTGAAGGGTCCACGGCCACAACTAGAAATTAAAAAATGAATTGACAATATTTTACATTAAATCTATCCAAACTAGTTTGGTCTAACCTTAATTCAAATAAGAACATTTCGATCTGATCTCAGTATAGCCCAACCTTCATTTCTAATTTTATTAATTCTGTCAAAATATTCTGTATTAATATTACTGCATATCATAACAAGCACACACTATATTGGATGAAATACAGTGGCACCTGTCCCAAAGCGAAAGACTATTGGAACAAAGTGTATAAATGGCTAAAATATATAACAGGAAGAGCCATAATATACACTCCGGAGATTTTTTTACTTGGAATTATAAAGAAACAACATCCTAAGAATATACAGTATTTAATATTACATATTACAACGGCAGCAAGAATTGCATATGCGCAATATTGGAAGAACAATCAAACACCACCGGAGAATGTATTAATGGACAAAATAAGTAAATGCGCAGAAATAAACATGTTAACCATAGAACTCAAGGGTCAAAATAACTCGGATTACTATGAAGTATGGACAAAATGGTACGAATGGACCAGAAAAGACAAAGGAGAGACTATGAAATAATATTGGATGCAGAAGAAGAAAGAGGACTGTAAAATATAAGGAAACACTGTATAAATTTTCACTGGGGAAAAAAATGGATGTGAAAGGGTGTAGATCTGTGTTACAATATTATGATGTTTAAAATTGAAAAACAATAAACAAAACAATAAACAATAAAAAAAAGAAATACAGTGGCACCTGTTGATAATTTGTTCTGGAAGACATGATGAACGCTAAAACTGATGAGTACCAAGAAAACCTCCTGACTTACCACATGACCTGCTATTTTGGCTGGAAGAAACAGCAAGTCATGGGGCAGCCAATGTCAGCAAATTCCCCCTTGCACGTCGATTACTGGAAGAAAACCAAGTGCTGGGACAAGATTTCTGCTTCAAAAATGCATCGAATACTGAATTAAATGAGTTTTGAAGCAATCGAGTGCCGAGGTATGACTGCACATATTTACTACAATTATTTCATTTATTTATTTATTGAATTTATATAGCTGCCCATCTCAATGTGTAACTATGGGCAGCTCATAAAATTGTTTAAAAAATACAAACACAGCAAAACAATGAAATAATTAAAAAAAAACACCCAATATTAAACCATATAAAAACTATATCAGGAAATTCAAAACCATAGTTTTGAATCACACTTCCATCCTTACAGTCAATATAGCCACTGTGCAGGCTCTAGTACATTCCTGGGTTTCCATGCCCATCACAAAACCACATTTTCAGGGCCTTGCGAAAAATTAACAGGATCACTATGATCTCCAATACAGTTGAAACCATGACAGAGAAGGCTCTCCTTCTAGGCTCCACTCAAAAAACACACTCCCTGGCTGACGGGACCTGAAACTCTTGCTCCCAGATCTGATTGGATTACGTGTAATTGAAGAGAGGCGGTCCCTCAGATAACCCAGTCCCATGGCATGAAAGGCTTTACAGATTATCACTAGCATTTTGTATTACACCCAGAATAAAATTGGCAACCAAGGCAACCCGCAGAATGGAGGTATAATATGTGCTGATTGAGAGGTGCACATAACTGCCTATACAGCCACATTTTGCAGCAGCTGAAGCTTCTAAATACTGTTCAAGAGCAGTCCCATACCGCACTGCAATAATCTATATGAAAGGTGAACAATGCATGAATGATGATGAGCCAGGAATGCCACAACGTAGTACAGGACTGTTTGTGCACAAGAGCCTTTGTGTACAAGAAGGAACTGACAAGTAAGGTTCACCCACAAAAATCTAGATGAATATTAGGTGTTAGCTAGAGTTAGTTTTTTTAAAAAATAATTTTTATTTGAAATATAAACATTAAAAAAGACATACATACATTAAACATGACATTATATGTACTTACATGTACATATATACATATAACCTTTTACGGTAAACGTCTTCACCTTGTCCTTTTATTTATATATTTCTATACGACTGTATCTATCTATATATGTAACATTTCTCTTCTCATTTTTGTCTAATTATAAATTAATTATAGATTAATAGATACATACATATATTTATAGTAATTATACTTATCTATTGTTCTATAGGTTGGTAAGTTATACGTTGTAAATTATCTATCAGTCTAAGCATTTCTATGTTTCTTTTTTTTCTTTTCTCTTTTCTAGCCAATCATAAAAAAGGTTCCAAATTTCAAAGAATTCTGAGTTTTCTTTCTGATTTAGTTCTAGTGTTAGTTTGTCCAGTTCTGCGCATTCTAAGATTTTTTTAATTATTATGTTTTCTGTCGGTACATTAGCTAGAGTTAGTTTTTTATATCCCTTTGCTGCCATGTAGTGATTTTATTTGGAATTTCTGTAGCCTGGATCTAGTAAAGTTAACTTTGAAACCTTGGGCTAGGATATCATTCAAATAACTAAACATTAGCAACACACTTACCTCTTTCATCTCCAGTCTCTGTTCTATAAGAAATGGTGTAGTTTTTGATAAACCCATTTTGTTCTTCCACTGAAAGAGGTTCCCATTCTAAAATAGCTTCAAACTTTCCAAGTTTCTTTGTTCGAACATTGGGTCCAGTAGCAGGCACTATAAACAAACAGTACTTTAAAAGTTTTTTTTTTTGCTAAAGATCAACAATTAGTTCTCTTATAAACATGTTCTATTATGTAAGCTACATAACTGCAGAACAGAAGGCAATGAGAAATTACCTGAAGCTGGCTTTGGGGATTTGTCTGCAGATGCAGTGGAGCAAAATGCTGAAAGGCTATTAAAGGGACATCCTGCTAGAACTATATTAACTTTTATGAAGGAAGGAACAGCACTAATTGCTACTATACCATCAAGCAGTTAGAAGTTCTTTTGGTAACTTGTAAATTGCTTATGTTTCAATTCACCAAAAGCATTATAGCCTTCCTCAATCTTATCTGGAGCATCAATGGTTCACCTAGGCTTTTGTTTTGAATACGTGTTATGACATCCCATTTCTTTCTCTTTCTCTCATTACTGTCATATTTTATAATTGCAGCTAATACAGTTCCTATAACTTTACTATTTTGTACTCCACTTTCGTATCAATTTACTTTGAAAATTAGGCAATATTTTATGAATATCATAAACCAATTACTGCATTGTGGCATCCTCAAGAAAGCACCTGCAGTGGTAGTAAACTTACCATCTTGTTGAAGATAGGCCTGTGTTGATTCTCCTTCTCCTTGACCGTCAATATATAATGGATACACTGTTATTATGTAACACTTGTATGGCTTTATGGTTCCTAAAAAAAAGAATTTTACAGGTCTTATTTACATAAATTAAAAATGCTAACACTGTGTTAAGAAACAAGAGATACCTTCTCACACACATATTTCCTCATAGAGAGAAACTTAACTTAATTTTGTAGTAACTATTTTCAGAGACATTTGAAAACAACTGGAGATAATGCTAGGTACAGTAGCAAGAACTTGCTTGTGCATTAGAAATGCTTCAAAACTTTCTACTTTTTTTTGCAGTTGTTTAATATTGCTTGCAAAACTGCTTTAGGATTATTGTTATCCTGAAAGGCAAGATATATCGTATTTTTTGGACTATAAGCTGCACTTCTCCCCCCCCCAAAAAATTGGGTGGAAAGGTCTGTGCATCTTATAGACCAAATATGGCCGTTTTTGGCCTCCCAAAACCCTCCCTGGTGAAAAGGGGACGTGTGAAGGGTTTGGGAGACCAAAAACAGGCCCGTTTTCTGCCAAAATGGACGTGCAAAGGGTTTGGGAGGCCTGCAGAGTGTTCCTGGGGGCCGGGGAGAGCAAAAAACCGGACACGCGGAGGCCAAAAACTAATTTTTCTCTTGTTTTCCTCTTCGAAATCTAGGTTCATCTTATGTCCGAAAAATACGGTAAATAACTATAATCAATGTATTTAAAGCCTGAAGACAATTTGCATTTCTCCAAATTGTCAGAATTGGTGGTACAGGTAGCCCTTGAGTTATGACAATAATGGTCATAACTGCCCTTTATTAGAACACCTGTTAATGAGTAGGTGATGTGATTGACCTAACAATTGTTTTGCAGTGTTGCACTGTTGTTAAATGAATCTGCAGTTGTTAACTGAACAATGGTTTGCTATGAGCAGTTTCCCCCAAAAACGGACGTAATTATTGAGGAGGGTTTTTTTTGGCAAAACTCTAATAAAATGACATCATATAGCCATGGGATGTTGCAAATGGCCATACATGAGGCTGTGTTGTTGAGTACCCAAAGGGGAGTCACACATGACTGTAGGGTAGTGGTGTGGGTGCCCATTCTAAGTTCCCCTTTTTTGAGCCTGTTGTAACTTCTAGTGGCTTTTAAACAACCGGTTGTAAGATGAGAACAACCTGCACGTGCCCCATTATAATCCATCTACAAGACAAATATATTTTCATGCAATGCCCTTTTTCTGATAAAGAAGGAAGCATGATGGAAAGCAAAATAAACCATTTAATACATAAATGAGTTTCATTTGTCACTTTTTGTTGTGGAAACAGAAAATAAAATATGATCAGAACAGCAGGATTACTCTAACACAGGGGTGTCAAACTCAAGGCCCGGGGACTGGATCTGGCCCACGGGGTACTTAGATCTGGCCTGCAGGGTTGCCCTGGAAACAGAGGAGTGGCCTGCGGTGCATCTGCCAGTGAAAACAAGAGCTTGGAAAGGCTCCTGTTTTCGCTGGCAGAAGGTTGCAGGAGGCCGTCGCAGCTGAAAATGGAGCTCGAGAGCCCGTTTTCGCTGGCAGAGCACTCGGGCCACCACAGGCACCCCCACACGAGTGACGTCGAGCTGGCCACGCCCCCCCAGCCATGCCCATCCCGCCCCCGAGGTCAAACAAAATACTGATGTGGCCCTCAATGAAATCGCCCCCCTGCTCGAACACATATATAAAAAATATAGGGGTGGATTAAAAAGATGCCATAAAAAGCCTGATTAAAGTATTAATGCCTTTACTTATAAGATCAACTTATAAACATTTCAATCTCTAAGCAATCTCTGCTCTGAGTTGCTAGAAGAAAGAAGCTGCAGTTGATGGCATTCTGCTGATGCAGAAGTACAATTCTAGCTTCTATCGTATCTATTCTAAGGCTCTCTCCTAATATTAAAAACAAAATTGTGGAATTGAACTACGTGAACAATACACAACCACATTATCATAGTTTGTCAAATATTTTGAATGTAGAAAATGTTCAAGCATTTGGGATTTTCCCTACTTTTCCATTTTTACTTGTATTGGGCTAATGGTCCGTCAATAACTGATACTGTTCCTTTGTATAAAACAAAATCCAGCAATATAAATTAATTGGAAATGTGGATTTCAAGGATTTATCACTTGGCAATATCAGAGAAGGATATAGGAATATTTGTTAAAAAAACTTTCATGTGAAAGTCTTTCCTTTACCAGCTTCTTTACTTAGAAACTAAAATCAAAGGAATGACATCCTTACAACTGAAATCTATTCTGGCACGCTTCATGTATAACAAGCTTTAAATAACAGCCTGCTGGAAAAAAATCTTATTTAATCTCTAAAATTCTAAATCAATTTCCAAAGATTTCCAATTTCCAGACAAGAAGTTTTAAAATTCTAGGACACAACACATTTTATTAGTTTGCCCCCAATGTTATTTTCTGAGCACACTGCTGATGTGGTATCTGCAATAAATAATCAAAATAAAATGTCTTTTAGATTCAATGAACTGCAAAGTGATAGGGCATACAGTGGGAATTTGAACAGGAAGGGAACATATTCCTTTATGTCATAATTAAGTCACATTCTCTCAGGCAACAGAATAGCAATTTCAGTTGTTTTGTCAAAATGTCAATCAGGAATTATTGCATTGAGGAAAAAAGTATTTGCAGCATGAAAATTCTTGCTCCTCTGCTGCAATTTTTTTTTTATTTACTAAATTTTTATGCTGCTCATCTCCCCTACAAGGAAAGCTCACCTGGGCAGCTTTCAAGTTATGAAAAAAGGAAAACACAAACATTACTAATTTCCAACTCTATAATAATATGTTGGCTTGCAGGTTGTCTCCAGGTTAGAGTCCTAGCTTACACGGAAAAGTGGCATATTGGTTCAAAAATGCTGAAATGTTAAAATTCACCTTTACTGTTAGTTAGGAATACTGCTTATGTATGACTAAAGCCAGTAACTTAAGAAGCATTAGATGTAATTTCTTTTTATAATACATCTTATAAATTTATTTATATTATTTATAAATGTATATTATTTCTTATTCCTTTTCCGCACTCTGCATATGTTTTACCTTAAAAGGTACAGCATGGTGGGCAAAGCACATAAAGAATAAGAATTGGTTTTATTTTTAAAGGAAATAAGAGCATCTAAAGAATTCTTCTCTCCATTGCATAAATAACAGATTATTCTCTTGGGTTACCTTTTAAAAATGTTTTCCATTTTGAGCCAGATTCCTGCTGCCATTCAGTAGGGCAGCTTAAATTGCTACATGCTTCTTGCCATTCAATTATGTATTTACTAACTGGCCCTTTGGGAGGTGTCCAATTTACCCAGAGTTTGCCATCTTCAGGAAATGCAACAATATTCTTCACAGGAGCTGAAATTAGGGGGGAAAAAACCTTAATTCTGTAAAAGATATAAAGTGAAAATTCTAGCATTCTACAAAGTTCCTAATTTTAACACCAAAATTCAATTGAAGATTCTTGTTTGAAATATAATACAGCTGGTCATATGAACAATCGAATCCCAACATATTTCTGACTAAGCCAGAGTGGATGTCTACAGTCACAGATAAGAAAACATTAGAACTAGAATAATATTTCAAGAATGTTTTAACACTTAGAGCAAGAGAGAGAATTCAGATATTAAAGCACTTTTACTATTCTCATCTGACAGGCTATGTTCAATAGTTTAAAACATTTTTAAATTTTCATATCTGGCAGCCCTATAGCAGCAAATGTATTTTAGGAAAAGAAAAGAAATTTTAATATGTATTGTACAAAATATCTATTGAAATTTTATTTATTAAATTTCTATGCCTCCCATCTCACTGATAGAGCAACTTTGGATGGCTTATAATGTAATAAAAATAAAATGTACTAAAAACAATTAAAATTAGAAAAACTGAATTTAAAAAAGCTAAAATGCAGCTGAAATGCAGATACAGCTTGGACGTGAGGTAAATCCAATGCTTTCCAATATGTTGTGTTGAGCTTGCCTATTGACAATGTAAGTACTCATGAAAATACATTAATTCTACTGTTTTGTATGAATTCTCAATAAATGTAAACTAATGGGGGGGGGGGAACTAAAAAAGAACCAAGATGATGGGCGGTCTGGGGGAGTAGAGATTTTCTCTAGCTGGACAGACACCCGCAATGTAGCAGGTCTGTCAGGACCTTTGGCTAAACAGCAGAGCTAAGCTTTGAGGCTCTTCCAGAAGGCCAGGAGTGTGGGGACGAACTTTAGCTCTGATGGGAAAATATTCAATAGGGTGGGGGCCACAAAGGTCTTCTCCTGGAGCCTGTCAGCTGACATTCTTTGGCCAACAGGATCTGAAGGCCTTTTTCACTGGAACAAGTGTGATGGACTAGTCAATGGAGACAAGACTCCATTGGAGACTCCAATGGAGACGAGACTCTCCAGATATCCTAGAGCAAGGGTGTCAAACAGGTGGCCTGCGGAGGCCTCACCCACCCCACGAATGGGAAAAACGTCATGAAAGGTCACATGATGGCAATGTAACACGGCAAGTCTGACACCCATGTCCTAGACCAGTGATGGTGAACCATTTTTAGCTTGGGTGCCAAAAAGGTGGGCGCATGCGTGATAGCAAGCGCGTGCCCACACCCGTAATGCAATGCCCTCCCCATGCATGCGCACAACCCCTGCGCTGCCTCCCTGCGCATGCGCACCCTACTGCGCTGCCCCCCCCATGCATGTGCACAGGCCTCATTGAAGCCTCTGGACTTCCGGTAGGCCCGTTGAGCTGTTTTTTGCTCTCCCCAGGGTTCAGGAAAGCCTCCTGAAGCCTGGGGACAGCGAAAAATGGTCCAACGGGCCAACCAGAAGTTTGGAAATGAATTTCCGGTTGGGCTGTTGGGACGTTTTTCGCCATCCCCAGCGTTCAGGAGGCTTTCCTGAAGCTTGGGGAGAGCGAAAACGGCCAAAAATCAGCTGGCCAGCGCACACATGTGCGCTGGAGCTGACATAGGGCAACACCTTGCGTGCCCTCAGCTTTGGCTCTGCCTGCCACTTGTGGCACACGTGCCATAGGTTCGCCATCACTGTCCTAGACCCACACAATATTACTACATCATAAGCCAGTTGTTCAACTGAAACATTAGGATCTAATTAGGATAATTGTATATGCAAGAGGCATATTTAAGATACCTTAATGGAATATTTTATCTATTCACTAACAAAACTAATCAAAGTTATTACTACTGTTATGTTGTCGCAATAAAGATGAACTTTTTCCTTCAATTTATTTATCTTTGAAAATTGAAGACAATTTTTTAAACAACCAATTTAAACAGAATAAAAATCTTTTCTAAATAACAAATCAGTTTGAATAACTGAAAGTACTAAGTTCCTCCTCTTATTTTCCCCACAACAGCTACTCTGTGAGGAGACCTGGGCTTAAAGTGAGCTTAGCTTAGCCTAACCCAGCTGACTTTCATAACTAAGGCAGGACTTGAACTCACAGTCTCTTGCTTTCTAGCCTGGTTCCTTAACCACTAGACCAAACTGGCTTCAATAAGATTGGATTGCTCCCGTAAGAAAAACAAAAGTGGTTATTGTTAACGTTAATATTTAGATTTCCCACCCTTCATTAAATTATTTGGAAAACTTTACCTTTTGAATTAGTTGCTGGAATAAGCAAAACTGATGTAGGAGATTTACCAATTTTGGTAAATGCTGCAATGCTCACATCATATGTCCCATTTTTTACATTTAAAATCAGTTTGGTAGTATTCAGAGTGTAATGTCTAGTTGGAAAAGAACGTGGTGGTCTTCCTGAAATAGATACTTCATATTTCAAAATTACTCCATTTGCTTCAGAAGGACTCAACTCCTGTTGAAAAGTAGATTTATTTTATTCAGAGATGATATATGAAGAAAAGAAAATGCTTTATACACATCCAGATGTTCATCCAACTAACCCAATATTTCTGTTCCAAAGTAGCAGTAGGTTATAAGAAGTTAAGAAAGCCAATTCTCAAACTTTTTACCCCAAATCCTTGTATAAGTGCCTTTGTCAGGAAGAGAATATGGAACCTTACTGTATGAAAAATTAACTTAATTTACAGGAAATGCTCTCAAAGGCTTGTCGACTGGATCTAATATTTTTATCTATTTTTCTATCCTAGGAAAGATCAATATAGTTAAAAAAGAGAAAGAATGTCACCTAAGAAATCAAATACTTTGTTTACCAGGAAATATTATAACAGGATGCCCATTTTCGAGGTAGTCAAGACAAGAAGCTCATCCAGAAGTAATAGCTCTACTTTACTATAAAGTTACATTAATAGTATCTTGCAAGTCTATTTTTCTTTCCAGTTGCCTTTCCAGTATAGAGGGTCCCTTCTGAGACATTTGCCATGCCCTCATTTCTTCTGTGGGCTAAGTTGCCTCTTAACCAACCTGTCCTAGCTGTGTCTCTTTCCAGTCTCCCAAAGTTATTCCCATTCACCATTACACAGGCTTTGTTTCCAAAAGATCACTTTCTGTTTTTCATGTTCTGTTTATTTCACACATTGGTAGAAATAATATTCATCAATATTTGGACACTGAGCCAGATTATTAAAAAAAAACAGAATTACAAATGCACATTCCTAATAAATAGGAATGACTTGAGAATGTTTACAAAGAAATGTGTTATATATTCAATTTTAATGTCATTGTTAATGTCTTAGAGAAGTTAACATGTAGTGGTAGGGTAATCGGTGTCTACCTAAAAGAGAGCATAATTTAATTATGCTTCATTAACTCTGCTGCTTTTAACTACATTTTAAATGCAGTTTTAGGCTAAAACCTGATTTCCTTATCAGCTCAAATAGGCAATCGACATCAATCATGTTCTTTCACCTTTTTTCCAAGAAATTCCATTCAAAACAGAGTATGATCCAAATTCTTATGAGATTTCTCAAACCGTTTAAGACTTCTACAACTGAGTGAAATATATGCATATATGCTCCTAACTGAAGGATTTACGAATGCCACTTGACCCTTTACGGATGCCACTTGACACAGCACCAAAGGCTAGAAAACTTTTATGTATCTTTTATATAGTAAAAAAGTTTACATAACTTTTCCTATCTTTTCCTGTCCTCCAAAAAGAGGTGTATATACTCTTGGAAAGCCTTTAGGGCAGGGGTCCCCAACCTCTAGGCCACAGACTGGTATTGCACTGTAACTTGTTGAAAACTGGGTCACGGAAGAAGCAGGAGAGCGTGTGAAGCTTTATTTGCGCATGCGTGGGGTTTAGGTTGCCTGTGCAAAACCATTCTCCCGAAGCTGCCAAAGCCAGTCCAGAGAACCAAAAAAGGTTGGGGACCCCTGCTTTAGGGAGTTATTAAAGTTTCCCCAACCCCTGCCAAGTTCACCAATTTGTTATTTTTATAATTAACTGAAGAAAATGATTAAACATATGGGAAGTAGTTAAATTAGATCAAAAACAGATCTTGTCCTGACCTTAGCTAGTTTTTGGAGCATAGTTTCATGTCATTTAAAAGCCAAGCCTCAGATCAATGCAAATCCCTTATACCAGTGTTTTTCAGCCATGGCAATTGTCTGGCTAGGAAATTGTAGGAGTTGAAATCTATCCATCTTAAAGTTGCCAAGTTTGAGAAACACTATTTTACACTATGTTTTGTTTTTACTATTTACAGTACATCTGTCCCAAAGGATATTTCATGAAGTTGTTGCCCCCTAAGCTATAGCAGTTCTATACATTACAACACTACATATTTACTTGCAATATATTAGAACATGAAATATATCTATTGTTGCCAAGAGCATCGAAAGCCAGGCATTCATGATATAGAAATTTTTCCTACCTTCCAAAGAAGGCCTAATGTCCAATTTCCTGTTGTGTCAGAAGTTTTAATGTTACGCCAAAGAACTGGTCCTTTAGATGGTCCTAACAGACGATAAAATTCAAACACCTAGATTTTAGAAAATCTCACTATTCATTTTATTTAATGCATATTTATCAAAATTAAAAAATCAGTCTTAAATCAATTTGACATGCTTCATTATAATAATGCTTAGCAATAATATCAGATACTGTTTACATATTTTAATCTTCTATTGGTATTAAATATCCTATAGTAGCACTTAAAAGTTATTAAAAATGTTCTAGACTTCCACAATACTGTGCACCGAACAACCATCACCCATCATCTGCATAATTCGTCGATTATTTATTAATACCGGTATCAGTTTTCAAACTAAAGGAAAAAATGCTGTATAATTTATAGAAGGTGGAAAATCTCAGCTTCTGCAATTTTTATCCATAATATCTGAAAAATTATTATCCTGTAACATTGTAAGATTTTGTGTTATATGTCCTGCATTTTTCCTGTTCCTAAAAGTCATTTTAATCCTTTATTCAGGCAGTCAGAGCTCTCTTGAGTTCTAACTGTATTTGAAACACAGAATCCTCAAAGTAATATCACGATTAATGTTTTTATATAATCAATGGAGATGAAGCAAAGATGATTACTAATTTCAGAGATAATATTAATAATTTTTAGTATCAGACTTCCCATGCTTGACAGTAATTGATCATCCATTTTCAGGCTCTTTGCTCATGGAGTTATAGATCTTCTTTTATGCTCTTTTTAGGTTACAGGGTAACTTGTGTAGACCTGTAACTATTTCATGTTTTGACATTGTGGGGCCAGGTAAACAAACAAACAAATATTGCTTACTGTCTTCAGCAGTGAATCCAATTACTTCATTCCATTCACTCCAGTACTTTGACGAATGAGTTGCACAACACAGTCTAATCTGATATTCTGTATTTGGCCTGAGTTCCTGAAGAGTAAAAGAAGTTCTCGACAAAGCTGTATCTTCAGGTGGAATCTGAAAATAAAGCTGAATTTTGTAAGTGTTATGATACTCACTCACTATGATACTCACACAGATTTTAAAATTGCCGTGTTGTATGTTTCTCTTTAAAAGTCCTAAAAAAGGGGCATTTACAGCCGTTTGCACCATCCTGTAGTTTCACCATGTTTTATTATTTTTTTTGCCAGAAACAAGCATTTATTTCCAGTTTCTGGCAAAAAACATCCATTGGGGAAAATGGTTTTGCTTAACGTCTGCCACAAAAAGGCAATAAAATTGGGCAGTCACATAATGACCCACTGACTGACACAATTTAGGATCATAATTCCAGGCTCAAATGTAGTCGTAAGTCGAATACTATCTGTACAGTCATGTGAAATAGTAAATACACTGCATGTAAACTTTTTAAAAAACGTATCAATATTGGATATTATTTTATCTTCATCCAAACAGTAAGCAAAGATAAAGATGATGTAACTGAACAAAAATAGTATTTATTGCAATCATTTATTCAACAAAAAAAGTAAGAGATATATTCATTTCTTTTTGAGCAAAAGATAAACACACCTTGGTTCTAATATCTGGTAGAAGTAATCTAAGTAGGCATTTCTCATAACTGCCTACCAGCTTCTGACATTAGCCAGATTTTTTCCCCCAGACCTCCATGCAGAATTGTTTTCAGATGTGCAATATTTGTGGGGTTTGTTCCATGCACAATCTGATTCTATGACCTTTTTTGAATCAGTCATTAAGTGAACCAATTGTTCACTATGAGTTGGTTTTGCCAAAAACTGGAAGTAAATACAAGTTATCAACCAAAATATTGCCAAATGTGGTTATGTGACCATGGGACACAGCAAACAGCCATAAATGCGGATTTGTTGATGAGTGCCTCAAATGTGGTCATGTGACTGTGGGGAAGGGAAGTGTGATGACCCGGGGCATGGCACGAAGGCAACACAGCCAGAGAACTGATATGAGTCCCTTTATTAACTTTGCCCCCAACGTCCCATTTACTCCGGCCTGGAGAAAAGCTCTCCCACAAACCTGCAACAGCTTCTGGCTGCAGATATTCCAGTCCAAACACTGTAAGCAGAATGACTGCAAATCAATCACTCCAGCAGGGCAAGATAATGAGTCCCAGAAGCATCAAGGCAATAATTCCAGCAAGACAAGATAAGCACACAGAAGCACGACAATAATTCAAAGAGTCAGGAGGAATGCCAGGAATGCAGGCCACAACTCTCAACACTAGATGAATTCAGCGTTTGTTCCCAACAAACGCCCCTCCCAACGGCCATTCCTTTAAACTCCATACCCAGGTGTGCCTTGTGAAGGGAATCGGGACCCTTTCCTTCCTCGTAAGCCACACAACCCACGTTGCTCTCTTCTGCGTTCTTCCCTGCACACCCTAGGATGAGGAGAGGGTGGGCCTTGGTCTTCATCTGAACCCACTCTCCCTTGTTCTACCTCTCCCCTGCTCTGCGCAGCCTGATTTTGCTCTTCCCAATTTCCTCCACAGCCACCGGAGCCACTCTCCCGCTCTCTGTCAGCTGTTTGTCTTCCATCTCAGATTCAGACGGGGACATGACAGGAAGGATGGCCACCAAAACTTCGGAATCATGTCACAAGTACCCCAGGAGGTCCACCATAACTTTGAACTGACCAGTTGTTAGTTGAGGGCTATCTGTACAGTAAAACAGAAATTGTCATAATAAAAAATAGCCATAGGATTACCTCATTCCAATCATTGCTGTTCAAGATCTTATATTGAATTTTATATTTCAGTTCTTGAAGTTCATTAAATCTGTTTTCCCATGACAGCCTTAAGATTCTAGGAAATTCTCCTGAGTTGAGGGACAGCTTGTGTGGAGACAGTGGTTTCACTAGGAACAAAGGGAGAAAAAATGTTTTATTGTTGAATATACAGATTCAATTCATTTCGACCCCAACATTTTGCCTTTAGAGCTATATACTTCTTGACGTTTTAAGATTTGGAGCATGCACAAAAGTGCTCATGGCCCCTGTTGGCAATTCATTTAACCAAATGTCTTTTTTAAAGATTAAATGAAGCTGCATGAGCCCAGGAAAAACATTCAGGTACTGTAAGAAGCTGTTGACAAATGTTATGTACAAAAGGCTCATATGCTCTGAGTAATACTCTTCTTCAAATCCAGACTATCTGTGGGGGGGATGAAGAGATTTCAAATATCAAGTGAAAGAATTAATGAGAGTCCTCTAACATTAGTTAATGGAAAGGAGCATAGTTACCACAAGATATGGGATCAAGTTCAATGTGATCAGATTCAGCTACTCCAAGTTGATTTTTGGCTTCTACCCACATTTCCATGGTGACAAAAAAGACGACATCAAGAATGGTACAAGAATTATTACTATCTTGAGCTATACAATCAGGAAGTCCATTATTTGGCCTACATAAAGAAAAGAAACAAGTTTTGATACATTAAATGTATTAATATCTTGATGTCATAGTAATGTGTCTACAAGGACACGCTCACATAATCTGAGGCATAATTAATCACAAGCAAATATCACAGAACTAAATAAAATTTACTCTAACAAGTAAGCTTAACACTGAATTAAGTACTCCTTTACTCAAATTGGAACATTTCTTGGAACAAACTGTTAGAACTGCTTACAATTCACAGGGTAACCAACCCCACAATTTCTGGCTGCATAAAATATTTCAGGTTTGTGATATGAAACCATTAATTTGAGAAAGTCCTTTAAAGTTCCTTTAAAAGTAATCGAACACATTAAAAAATTAAGTAGTTCATTTTAAAATATATTTACCATCTACGCTTTAAAGTATAATTTGTGCTCAATAATGTATCTCTTCCAGGTTCCCAGGAACATCTTTGAATAAAGAATTTTGCTTGTTTCTGAATCGCAATGCAGCTCAAGTTTGTAGGTTTCTCGGGAGGAACTGCAAAAAATAAAATAAAAAAATAGCAGAAACTAGTCTAAAATTTGTGACAACAAAAAGATACATGCAAATAAAATTTTCATCCCTCTTCCTTCATTTGCCTTTGTCAAGCTTCTGTGGAATACTTAAAGTCACTTCTATAAACAGCATGGGCTGGAATATTATGGATAATCTGCAATTTCCAAGTCCCATTCCTTTCTTCTAAATCAAAGATCACAGCTAGGAACTTGATCCACTCCAAAAAGGAAATACTTTGCAGACTCCTTTCTTTATATTTTCTTGCATGAGCATCTTTTCATTAATGTTAAGCCCAGCACATCTAATACCATAACTGCATTAGAGTAATGACAGCAAATATATGGAAACTGTCCATGTTTAAAATATTAAATTGCATACCCAAACCCTGAAGTAGTGATTTTTCATTAATTACGTGCCCATCTAACCACAAACGCTTTTGTACCTTACTAATATTTCAATCTTTTTCAAAAGCTTAAGACTTGAAAATTCCACATTTTAAAAAATGTAAACATACTCTCTCAGAAAATACACTCAAATTGTGTAAATGGACAAACATTATATTTTCATGTTTATATGGTACTTAAATAAAATTATTTAGCCTTTCTCATTACATTTGTCAGAATATTTGTTATACTGATTTGTCCTCTTTTGAATTCAAGTATAACCAAAATTTAAGAACATGCAATGGGAAGATCTTAAAAATATAAGTAATTTAATATATCATAGCATTGGAATTTTCTCTATGTTCCCAGCCACAAAAAAATTAAAGGACATGACTTACAGCCCAGTTGAATTTGAATTCCATAGATGTTCTGTACCAAACCGCCAGGTAGTAAAATGTTGCAAGTCAGCGGAGAAACCAATGTAGAAGTATCACTGAATGTTACACTAGAAACAGTTTCATTTATTGTGCTATATTGTTCTTTAGGGACAACTGTTGTTCTCGTTTTCCAAATAACTTGTTCAGCACGAATTTTGCCATAAGAACAATTACCGGTATTTCGGAAAATGCAAAATGCTGTAAAATTGGAACCAATGGACAATACTACCGGTGACTCTGGGATGATATAGCCACACATGTTCCCAAACCCATCTGAAACTGAAGAGAAATTATTACATTTATTTTTCCATTGGAGAACATACTTATTGCTATAAACAACAAATAAGATCAAAACCAGCAATTACACTAGAAAAGACAACTTCTTTCTTGGGGAGACAGTGTGATGTCTTGACATAAAACACTAGTCACTCTCAAAACATAAGCAACCAGAAATTTTACATGGTTTTGAGGAGAAACAGAACATTCCCCTCACAAATTGGTGAGTTTTAGGCCTTTATTGATTTATTTTAGGCTTTAAACTCAAGAGAACCTTGATAATAGCTATTTGTATTAATGTCTATTTAAATTTTAGCATTATGCTAAGAATTAATATATTTTCTAGGAACAAGTTCTTCTAGAACTAGAATAGTATAGTTTTATTATTATATAATTAGAATAGGACCAGTAATTAAAGAGTGTAATGAACCAACTGCATAGAAGTGTTATATTTTGTTTGAGATAACCAGAGCAAACATCTTAAAATGAGTAGACCTACTGACACTGAGGTAAGTGTAGCACAGAAAGACCGAGCTAAAACTTCACTTGATCAAATCTACCAAGGGCAGATGCAGATTTTCAGTGGTATTTTCTGCAAATGCCATCATATCATTGCTGTGTTGGCAGCTCATCAAAACATGACAATGAGATTGTTCTTAATTTGGGGGACTCCAAATAAAGTTAAGAACAACTAGAGTCTCATGGGCTTAAACCAGTGCTTCTCAAATAGTGGGGCGGCCCCCCCGGGGGGGGCGGCACGGAGTGATGCCAGGGGGGCGCATGACCCTGGGGAATGTACTTTTTTTTGCTGCAGGGAGTAGGGGTTTTTTGCACCGAACAATAGCACACAGCACAGAGCAGGAGATATGAGGTACAGATAACAAACCTTTAAGAGACACCATGGAAAAATATTTAACAGGGATGAAAAGAAAGGAGAGAGACGGAGATAATGAGACAAACGTAAGTCTCCTGAAAGCTAAGACGAGGAAATATGACGAAGCGCATATAGCGCTCAGCTTCACTGTGACTACAGTGGGAGACGAGGAAAGACTGTGTCTAAATGTTTACTGTGTCTAAAAATGTTGGCAGCGGACAGCATGAAGCCAAATAAATTAAGGCGTCACTTAAACACATTACACCCCAATCACGCTGATAAGCCGCTTGAGTTTTTTCAGTGAAAACGTGCCGAATATTGCAAACAATCGTCCCGGTGGAGAGTTGGGGGCACGCGAAATGTTTACTTCTTCCTAGGGGAGGGCGTAACAGAAAATAATTGAGAAGCACTGGCTTAAACCAACCTGTCTGGTTAGTCCCTCATCACTCTTGGATCACTAATTCTTTTATTGTTCCCTTGCTAAATCCAAGTCATAAGTCAGTTAATGTCCTTTGATTCAATTATTAGTCTGCTGCTGTCTCATGTTACATTTTATTTGTCTCAATAAATTTCAATTAATATCTATTCAAAAGATTTTAATCCACAAATAACCAGCACATCAGAGTAGAAGACTCTGAACCTATACAAAATTTTGTTAATATCTACATTCTTGTTCTATAACCTAAGTTTCAAACTAATACTCAAAATTACTAATGTAATTTAAACACAATATTAAATCAGTCTCGTTCACCAGTTCTATAATTCATCATTAGAGACTTACCTCCAAAGTAGTAAATGCTCAGGAGAATGTAGACACCTTGCATGCCCCATTTTGAAAACATTTTGATCCAAGTCACTGTAAAACAGAGTTATGCAACCTCTTTTTACAATGCTGAATCAGACATTTATTTTTATGCAGGTACTGTATCTCCTAGTAGGTAAGTTCAGCTATCTTAAGCATGATAGAAAGTTCAGTCAAAATCAAACACACACACAAATACAGGAAGCCCTTAGTTAACAACCACTCATTTAATGACTGTTCAAAGTTACAATGAATGAGTGCCGGTTATGACCTGTAATTTATAAATATCTGAAAGTTAATAACAAAAAAAGGGAAGATTTCCTTTTAAATCTAAAAGAAAAGTTAAATTTTCTTGAATCTCCGTTGTTAAAACTATTACTTTTCTTGGAATTTGCTTTCCCATAATGCTTTTTTTAAATTCTAACCAACTAGATTGGTTGGGACTATATATTAGAATGATGTTCGTCCATTGTGTTCAAAGAGGATCTTGACATCTAACAGGTTGTGGGCTGTCCACGATGTGTCCGCATGTCACGGTGTGAATATTGTCAGTTGTATGTCTATGCAAGGTAACCCCTATTCTAATATTATGGTATATTCCAATACAAACAGAACATGTGATATGATCTTGTCCGCATGTCCCCATTCCTGATCCACCATTAATCACTTTTGACTTGGTTCTTGGCCGGAACGGTAGCGTTTTCTTAGCAAAGATGTAATTATTCAGGATTTATTGTTTTTGTACCGAAATAAATATTTCTATTAGACTTTTAATCTCGGCTTTATTTCTAACTGTCTGAATTCCAAGCAAAGATCCAAATCGCCTCTATGAGATTTATTCTCATCTCTCAACACCGCAGGTGGCTGGTAAGGCCTATATGGGCACAAAATGTTTTGCCACACGTTGGGCAGACAAGTGTCGGCACCACTGTTGCAGCATTTGCAGCTCTGGCTTTGCGGAATGCTCGCTTCTCTTGTGCTATGGTTGTTCTTCTGTTCTCAGATGTCTAGCAGCCTTGATGGATCAGCGTGCACCATATATTCGAATATTGTAATTGGGTTAGCCTATTTATAGTGCAGTGTATTTTCACTGACACCTTGCTGACACCAGCTGGCACTTGCCTGTAACTACAACTGTAAAGCTTTGAGTTTTCTAAGGGGAAGTTGGTGCTTTCTGAGCTTGCTTGTTTTCTTGTAGAAATCTCATTATTCAAACTAGGTAACCGCATCAGTGCTATTAAGTGCTATTAAGCAGTGTTGTTTGCTGTCATGGTGACTTGCCTTGTCAGTGTTGGTGGGGGTGGCGAGTTATCACCCATACTCCACCAGCAATCAGCACCCAGATCAGCATAGATTAATTCCAAGGTTAACAGCAGACCAACAATTATTTATTTATTTATTTTGTGAGATTTATATACCGCCTCACAGTGCAAGCACTCTCTAAGCGGTTTACACCAGTAAGCAATGTATATTTATATTGCCCCCAACAATCTGGGTCCTCATTTTACCTACCTCGGAAGGATGGAAGGCTGAGTCAACCTTGAGCCTGGTGAGATTTGAACCGCTGACCTGTGGATCACAGTCAGCTAAAGTGGCCTGCAGTACCTGCCTCTAACCGCTGCGCCACCTCGGCTCCACAATCAAATAAACAATACCCCAATCAAGAAACTGCCAAAGAGCCAACAATAAACAGTTCAACCAAAGAATCTCTAACACTACCCCCACCAACACTGACAGGGCCAGTCACCATAGAATATGAATTAAGCCACTAGAATATAAATTGAGAGCAAACTCCCCTCCTTACTAACACTGATGTTACCTAGCAAGCTCAGAGAGCACAAAGGACCCCTCATTTCAAACCTGAGCTACAAACATTCTCCTTTATTTGAATTTTCTGCTTGCGATACAGATAAGTCAGTCAATCAGAGTAGTCTCTATCTGCAGAGAAGGGTATTTCAAATACCGTATTTTTCGGAGTATAAGACGCACCTAAGTATAAGACACACCTTAGTTTTGGGGGAGGAAAACAAGGAAAAAAGGCCTCTGCCTCCCAGCAATTTGCCAAACAGCAAACAGCACAGATGATATACACTGTTTGCTGTGTATTTCTCTGCATGTGTGCTTGACCCATAGAAATAGCAAAGAATTGGAGAAATGTACATTATGGCAGTATATTAATCCCAGAAAGTTTTCTTAAATGTAATCACACTAACTCCTCCCAATTATTTAAATAGATCTACTCCAAACATGACTAAGTCAGGGTTTAATTCAGCTGCCTTATTTTAATACTAATACTTAATACTAAAACAGGACATTTCAGATTATACTTTTACAGATCTTTAAAATTGATGTGGCTTTCTGGAAGGCTTTCTGCTATTTAAAAGAAGATACAATAGCACTGGGCCTCTTCAGAGCAAGCATTTATTTTAAAAAGCTTCTTCATTTTGTTAAGTTGTCTAGAACAATAATAAAGCAGTCTTTAAAAAGTAAGTCTTATAATTTGAACACTCTACAAACATTTAACAAAATAACATATTAACAGAATCTGCCTCTACCTAGGATAGAACTCACAATCTCCTGACTGTGAGGCAAGAGCTCTTTCCTCTAGGCTACAGTAGCTGTAGCTTACTGTCTTGCAATTTCAGCAATGTAACATTGCCAGCAGTTTATCTCCCAGCATTTTGTCTCATTACAGCCACCGTAGTTAGTTTCATTTTACCATGTGGCTTGCAAGCCTCTGTCAGCTGTAGATCGGGAGGCAAGTAATCTTTTAGCGTGCTAATAAGGCTTCTGTTTCTGTTCTGTTTGCTGCAGAGGTAAATTGCTGGCAGGCAGAGGCCAAAGGGTGGGGGTGGCTGGGTGGGGCTGCATTCGGTGTATAAGACGCACCCAAATTTTCACCCTCTTTTTGGGGGTAAAAAGATGCGTTTTATACTCCAAAAAATATGGTATGTTTTAGAAATGTAAACTTCGAGAAGGGACTTTTTATCATTTTTGGTAACTTGTAAAAAAGCGAAAGAATTCTGTATTGAACACATATATCCAGAAAAAAAAAAGATAAATGTAGTGTCAAAACCAGAAATATTTCTGATGGGGTTGATGGATAAAAATTGGAAAAATGATGATACTTTGTTCTTATTTAGGATAGTTGGCAGAGATGGTGAACTCGACAGCCTTGATTAGAGAAAAGACACTAATTTTAGTGCTAACTGGAAGTCTCCTTTTGGATTTTTTTTTGGGGGGGGAAATGAAAGTCCATATTTTGGCAGAAATTCAAAAATATATTCAAATCTCTGTGAATCAAAGCAGGGCAATAACAGAACAAGTCCATGAACAAATGTCCCTTATCCATTTTACTCTCCCAACATAATGAAATTATGTTCAATAAGTAAACCTTTTACTGAATTAATAAGATCATAAGAAACAGTTAATATTATATTGCATCCTTAGCTACATGGACTTGTTAATCTAGGATATTTCAGCTACATTACTGTAAAATTTCAATTCAACAGATTTTGCAAGCAATATACCAAATTTCCATGGTTATATACACCATTTGCATCAATTATCTTGGCTGCTATGTATGTTTCATTTAGATACATTTCTATTTTTTGTTTTAAAATGTTTCTAGTATTTCAATATATATTTTTATAATTTATAGTTTATAAAAACTATAATTTTTTTTAACTGTAAGCCACACAGTCACTGAGATGGGCTTGTTCTGTTATTGCACTGCTTTGATTCAGAGATTTGAATGTATTTTTGAATTTGTGCCAAAATATGGAATATCATTTTTTGTATAGAAATTGAATATAGTCCTTGACTTACTATGGTTCATTTAATGACTTGATAGTTACCAACTGCACTGAAAAAAAGTAGCATGACCATTTTTCACATATTTGCAGCATCCCTATGGTCACATGCTCAAAATCCAGATACTTGCCAACTCATTCATATTTATGATGGCTGTAGTATCCTAGGGTCATGTGATCACCTTTTGCAACCTTCTGACAAGCAAAGTAAATGAGGAAGCCAGATTCATTTAACAACTCTGTTCCTAAAACAACAATTGCAGTGATTCACTTAACAAGTGTGGAAAAAAGGTCATAAAATGGGCCAAAATTCAGGTGTTTAACTTAGCAACATATATTTTTGGCTCAATTGTGGTCATAAGTCGAGGACTGTGTGCAAATTATATAAATGATGTAAGCTGGATAAGGTACTAACATATACAGTTTAATTAAGAATTGGAAATAACAGCAAAGCTTTTCCCCAATTGCTATGTTAATTCATGTTTTCAGTAGACTACTATTCTGTTACAATAGGTATTTGATGCCACATATCCCCTTCTTCAGCCTTCCACTAAAGTACAGTAGAGTACTAAATTTTACCTGTCCTGTAGATTTGGCAGGAGTAATATTATGGTATAATTATAATTGTTAATTCTGAATCATAAAGTTTGGTGTAAATTTATTCCCTACCAGTAATAAAATTTTTCTCTAGCGGTAATAAAATTCTCCAAGAGATATAATGTAGATCAGAATGTTTCAAGTATACAACTGAATCTTTTGCCATTATTTAAGAGGTATGACACATTCCCTTCATGGGAAACTAGCATTTCCTGCAGTGTGTGCAGTTAAATAACTAGCAGAAGCTTCTTACATGCAAACCAAGAATCTTTAGAGAAAAGTTAAGACCGTTTTGCACATTATGGTAAACAAACTTCCATAGACGTAATGACCAAGCAGTATTGGCATGTTTGTTTCTTCTCAGCATGCCAAAATTGCTGAAAATTCTGATTTGCATATGAAAATGCTTCCATTGATTCCTGGCCAACCTCAGCTCTGAAACTGAAATTTTTATTTGACATTGTAAACATCTATTCCTTTTTTAAACGACATGAAAATATCTTTCTGGGGGGGGGGGAAATATGAATATTTATCATCAATATTCAGATCAATATGTGAATGATGTTTATTATAGTGAAAGAATTTTACATAGGTTTTATGGATACATTATAGTAAATTATTACTAAAACTTCTTAAAAGAAACTAACACAGGGCAATTAGGTTGTTAAATTGCAAACATAATATAATAATTTCAAAAAGCCAAATCCTAAGCAGAATTGGATGTATCTGAGCCATTTTTCAATCCAGTTAGGCATAGCATTATATTTGCATAGGTATGCAGACACACCTAGTCCCTTTCATGGCCAGCAACTTTATCAAAAGCACAGAAAAGAATAGTAAGCAATTAAAATATAGCTAAATCTAGTTGGCATGAAAACTCTTCCTTCCTATCTATCCTTGCAAACAACCATTGCTTTCACCACAATCATGCACCAATGCTGTCATTGCATTTTGTTCCTTACATTTCTTACCTCTTCTGAGGATCTTCACACCATAATTCAAGTGTTCTCTTTACTCTTTCCCTTATAATTCTCCCAATTTCTCAACTTCAATAAATATTGCAGCAATATTTAGACACATCTCCATTATGCATAATACAATTGGATCTAAAATATTTCCCACTGCATTATATGGTTTAAAATATGCTGCAAATCATGTCAGCCAATATTACATAATAATTATACAAAAGATGCATTCACATTCCTAACCTGAATACCCCCAAATTCACAGCAATTTCTTATACATTTATCCATAAATACATTAAATGTGGGCTTGTTTGCTGGTTTATAAGGTTATCCTGAAGAGGGGCTACAAGTTTGTAAAAAGTATTGCTAAATTAGATATCCTACCTTGCATAGAACAGACTGAATATTTGTTAAATTTATTTGCTACCTCTCACCGTGGGGTTACTCTAGGCGGATCACAACAATAAAAAGGAAGAAATGAAAAGAGAATGAACAAAAGATAGAGCAATAAAATAAACAATGAAAAATAATATAACAAGAAATACAACTACAGGATATAATTACCAAAAACGAAAGATGGATGGAGAGCAGAGAGTAAGGGGAGGGGAGGTGGATCTGCTATCAATCTAGCAGCTATCTCCAGTGTGAAACTCCCCTATTTGGATCCCTGGCCAACTGGCAGAGCCAGGTCTTTAGGCTCTTGTGGAACAATAGGAAGGTGGGGAGGGCAAGATGCTTCAAAGGGTGGGCGCTGCAGCAGAGAAGGATTTTCTTCTGGATCCCGGCAGATGGAATTCTTTGACTGATGGGATCCGAAGTAGGCCCTTCCTGTTGGCGTGAGTACGCCAGGCTTGTGTTAAAGCTATTTTTAAATTTTCATTTGTGGCATACTGGCTAAAATGTGCCAACATTGACTGATGTTGTTCTAATAGTTAGCAGGGAATGCTGGATGTGGCATGGGAATGGCTAAGACTAGTAGTCTAGTCTAATCTTCTCTACTGAAAAAAAAAGCTACATGAAATTTATTCCATTTATTTTTAGAAGCCAATGTTTTAGTGTCAATACTTTTTTTTCTGACATTGACTATAAGATACCCCCTTTCCTAAATATTTACATTTGCAAACATTCAAGTGGAAAAGAAGAGCGACTTTGCAAAAGATACTTATTAGGTATTTTATAATTTCTATGAAAAAGTAACAAGATGTTATATGAAACAGGAAAACAACAGAGGCTTCCTTGTATGTGTTTGAGAGCAATTGAGGAATTTCCTTAAGAATATTGTTTTGGCTGCTCCTGCTCCTTTCTACTACTATTTATAGAAAAGTATTAACTTAAGAAGGTTAACAGGCATCAAAATCCCAGAGTATCATATTTTCAAGAGTACTCGACATATAACTCAAATTTGCCAAGACATGTGCATGTAGGAAATTATGCTCACATATGTGACAGCACTACACTTTTCTGAGGAATTTCCCTTACTGGGCACACACACACTTCCCATATGATGCAGTTCAACTATTACTTAAAATAAACAGAACTGTTCAGTTATAATTAGTCCTTCAAAATTTATTAACATTATTAGAATACGCTTTCCCCTTGGCACAGTTATCAACCTAAACGATTACCGTTTTTAATCCTTATGAATCTCCCCGCGTTTCAGGCTTGTCCTTTTATTTTATTTTTATTTAAGGAAAATATGGTCACCGCAATGATATCCAGGACTCGGGATTGTTGATTTAAGTTCAGATCGAGGGTCATTGCCCAACTCTGTTCCGAACACAAGATAAAATAAGAGTGTGGGGTGAACTCCTCCCCAACACCTTTCCCACACATACGTACGCACACACATACACATCAGAAAAGCATACGGGAAAACAAAAAGCGCTGGGAAATTCCCCCCTCCCCGCCCCAAGCCCCATATTTTACTCTCAAGGCTGCGATCAGAAGTTCGAAAAGCACGGCGGCGCCAGTCTGATCCGGAGAGCGGAAAATGGGCTCCGCTCTCGGACCGACTGACCGAAGAGGTCTATATAAAATGCAGCAGGCGGCTCCAAGCCCGGCGGTCGCCATGGACACCGAGGGCGATTTGTGGACTTCCTTCGGGCCCTGCGGCGGCCCAAAGGAACTTTCGTATCTCGAAGGGCCTAAGGAGAAGGACCAGGGTCGAGGGAGGATGGGCAACTGCCAAATCCTCCTCCTCCTTTCGGCCTGGCTCGGCGGCTGCCCTTCTTCTCGCGCCCGGTTCTTCCCAACGGGTTAAGGGGAGCGGGGGTCGAGCTCGTAGCACCCCACGCGCCCCCACTCCGCCACTCACCGCTTCGCGTCTCCTCCCGGCTACTTGCGCAACCCCCGCAGGCCGCGAACCATCGCCCTCCAACCCAGCAGCGGAGATACCTTCGCTACCGACTTCTCGGCTATAACTGAAGCGACGCGGCGCAAGGGAGGGAGCCGTTCGGGCCGCCATTGGCGGGCCTGGTGGTCACGTGGGGCTATGGGCGTGGCAAACGGGGAGGAGGCGCTTCCCGTAATGGGGTTTTTTGGCTGCCTGGATGCCGGGCAATTGGTCCCAAAAGGGAGGAGGGGGGAGAGGGTGAGGGGAAAGAGGCCCCGGAATGGGGTCTGAGGAGGTCGAAGCGTCTCTTCGGAGCGGCTAGTTTATAGGTAATATGATGGGCTGTAATAACATACACGGTTGTAGGTGCGCAAAGAGATTGCGCTCGCTTCATCGGGCGCTATATGGGAAGAAAGCCTCCTTGAGCCCGATTGTTAATGTCCAAATTAACAATCCTTTGGAAGTTGGGCGGTATATAAATTTAATAAATGAAATGTAATAAATGAAATTAATGGTATGATTATTTGCACAGGACTGGCTTGGTGCAGCTAACAAATTTGCATACACAGCAAATAAAAATAGCATTCGAAGGGAATGAATTGCTTTATTTAAATGAAGGGAAATTTTCTGGCAGAACAATCAACAGCTTGCCTTCCTTCAGAAGTTGTGGGAGCTTCATGACTGGAAGCTTTCAAGGAGAGACTAGACTGCCATCTGTCAGAAATGGTATAAGGTTTCCTGCTTGGACAGGGGGTTGGACTAGATGACCTACTACAACGTCCTTTCTAACTCTGTTATTCTATTCTATTCTGCTTTATCAATGTCCTAAAAGGAATCTGACTATCTTCAGAACAGGGAGAGAAAGTGGGCAAAGGAGGTTCATAGGTGCAAAAAAAAAAAAGCATGTGTTTGGTAAGGGATAAAAAGTTTGTGGCAAATCATGGAGGAAGTTATTTGATCTGCAATTAAATGAAATTTTATGGCATTAATAAATGTCAGTATTTGGGAGGAGGGCTTACTGCAACTAATAGTGTACACTAATTAACACCTCCTTAATTAATTAACTCTTTATATTGCACTATATTTTCACAGAAACAAGCGACAAATGGAGCAAAGAGCAAAAGGTTTTACAAATAAAGGAAGGTACCGAAGGAGAAAGAGGGACAGATGTTTTCAGCTGGCATCCTCCTTACAAAAAAGGACAATGTGGGGGAAGAAAGAAATAACCTCATAGAGGTTTAGTGTGTTCCCTGCAGAAGATTCTGGCGCCAACAGATTTTATCCTTGCTGAACAATAGGCAAGCCCAAGGGATATTTACAGGCTCAGACCATACAAATTCTGGGCTAGTTGGTCCTTGCTGCCTGGGGAAGAACAGGCTGCTTGAAAAATATTGGTACCTGTATTACTTTCCCACTTGAGCCTCACATAACAGAGAAATCTGCCTTTTATTTTCTTACTGATTTCCAAGGAATCCTAAAAACCGTGGCTAGAAGTTAAAAGGCCCCTGATCTGCTCCAACCCCCCACCCAGTCCTTTTAGCACCTCACTGGCTTCATGGGGAGGCAGGAATCCCCCTATGATAAAGGGAGATGCCAGAGTGGGAATCTACATATCTGATGGTAAGCTTCCTTTTCGGATTTCACACCACACTTCAGGATCAAAGCTCAGGAAAGAGCATCCCAATTTGTACATCTTCCTAGAAGGACACACTAAAACCCACATGTACACAACCCCCTCCTCCCCCAGTTCACCCCAAGGACCAGTCCCCCTATAAAACCATGTCGCTGGACTCTATTTTCTCTGTAGCTACCCCTAAAAACAGATCTTTTTGTTCTTGGGAATAACATGAATCTCCTTCCTTACAGTATGTCTGGATTTCATTTTTGATTTGTTCTTGTGCCACCCCAGCTTGTGGAACCCCAAATTATTCTTCGAACAATGTAGTTATATTTTCAAATAATTGTTCAGATGGGATTTATCGGGGTAAGGGGTTCAGAGGTTCCTGGTTCTATTTTGAGTGTGTTGCTGAAGTATTGTTTCACTTGCAACTCCGGCTAAGTAGCAGCTGAGAAGGCTTTATCCATTCAGAAGATGGCTGTCATGGAGAAGATGGCTCTAACCAGTTATAAAGCATTGATTTACCAACATGTTACCTGATATTCCTCCTAGCCTACTTCTACTGGATTTTTCTAATTTCTACATTAACTTTCCTCCTTACAGCCACACTTACTTTTTAAGAAACTTGGGAGCAGGAAAGCACTCCTGGAAGTGAAATGTAATTGAGGGTGAAGGTTCGTTCTCTGAGCTTCTGGGTTGGTTTCCCAATGTTTCGTTACCAGGCTAGGTAACATCTTCAGCGGAGTTTAGGGGAGGTCCGTGTCAATGTTCTGTTTTAAACCGCTCCAAACTCGACTGCAGAAAATACGACTTCAGCAACAGAGTGATCAATGCCTGGAATGTACTACCTGACTCTGTGGTTTCTTCCCCAAATCTCCAAAACTTTAACCTTAGACTGTCTACAGTAGACCTCTCCCCATTCCTAAGAGGTCTGTAAGGGGTGTGCTTAAGCGCACTCCCTGTCCTACTGTCCTCTATTATCGGTACTTTTTACTTATGTTTATACAAACAACTACTATCCTGTACATATTTGACAAATTAAATTATCTATCTATCTATCTATCTATCTATCTATCTATCTATCTATCTATCTATCTATCTATCTATCTATCTATATCTATATCTATATCTATCTATCTATCTATCTATCTATCTATCTATCTATCTATCTATCTATCTATCTATCTATCTATCTATCTATCTAGGCTTCAGGTGTGGGTGTGTCAAGTGAGAGTCTTGTGATGGGTCTTGTATGAGTCATAACAACCTCACTTGACACACCCACACCTGAAGCTCTTATAAACACTGACACTTACATCCCCTAATCTCCACTGAAGATGTTACCTATCCTGGTAATGAAATGTTCGGAAACCAACTCACAAGCTTGGAGAATGAACCTTTACTCTCATCTTACACCCGAGCTACAGATATCCGCTACTATTGAAAGGTAAATCTCAATGTTTTATTTTCAGCATACCAGCTTCCCAATTTTTAAACGTTTTAAAAATAGAAATTAATGGGAGCAGATCCCCTTCTGGAAATGTTTAGCACCTCAATCTGCCTTGTTGGGTGCCCTAATTTTATCTTAAGATTTTATTTGCTGCAGGCATCTATTATGTTTTAGCAAAAGTAAACTAGTCGAAATACATTCCTAAGTTACTTTTCCAGGTACATCAAACCTGGAGATGTATAGGCTGCCTGTGCTTCTCCCCAAATCTTGGGTGCATCCTTCCAAAGATTTTGACTTAGTTACCATTTTACTTGGTTTATTTTATGTATATCCTTTCTATTGGGAAATACTAAGGGCAGGTAACAAAACTTACTTTTTAACATGACCAAAAGTCATTAAATTCTTGGAAACAATGGTAAACATCTTAACTATTTCATTAATTTACATTCAACAAAATAAGTTTATTGTTTTGGGAGTATGATCTTTAGCATGCCAGTCTGCTAACATAATCACCATAATCTATCTCAAAAAAGTTTATGAAGTTTTGATTTAAATGTACTTCCTCAGTTCCACCTGAACTTGAGATCTTTTTTTTATTCAAAAAGTTTTATTAGTACAAAGTACAAACATTTTTCTCTTTTCTCTCCCCCTTCCCCCCAGCCCCCAGCCCCTTATCCTCCCCCATCTCACCCACCCACCCACCCACCCCCGACTTCCCAGAAAAAGCACAGGGTATAGTATTCAATAAACATAAAATTAAAATATACTAACAGATTATTAATTTCAAAATTTCTCTAGTTCTTTAACTCCTTGTTACTCAAAACCTTTTAAACATAATCTAAAAATTAAACATATATCATTATTAGACTATTTGTATCTTCTTAATCTGATACTTTTTTTGAATATAATCAGTCCATCTACTCCATTCTAATATATCTCTCTCATTTGAATGGTCTTTGAGATATGATGAGATTTTTGCCATTTCAGCCAGATGTGCAACTTTTAATGTCCATTCCTCGATAGTAGGTATATCTTCCGTCTTCCAATACTGTGCCACCAGCAACCTGGCAGCTGTTATTAAATTCAAAACCAATTTAGTCTCTATTACAGTACAATCCATAATTATTCCCAACAAAAAAAACTCTGGTGTAAACTTAATCTTTTTCTGTAAGATATTTTGAATAATCCACCATATTTTTATCCAAAAAGCCTTAATTTTTTTGCAAGTCCACCATATATGAAAATACGTAGCATCTTCACATTCACATCTCCAACATTTAGGTTGTAAATTTGGATACATATGAGCTAGTTTTTTTGTGCCATCTATAAACCATTTTGTAAAAGTTCTCCCTTAAATTTTGAGCTTGCATAGAACTTGAACTTGAGATCTTTAGTCATCTCTGTGTGTGTCACATGATGCTTCTTTTCTTGCTGCCTTGAGAGAAACATGCTCAGGGAACTGGCTAAGTTTCTTGGATAGAGTAGCCTTCCCTCTGCTCTAAGGATATATGTACGTAAGGACTAGGTTTCTTTTCTCCCTTTTTGAATCTAGAAGTTGACTGCAACTTCCTGCAAGAAGCCAGAGCAAATAGTTATACATGAGCTAACTGAAAACTGAAGATTGCATGTCTTGCCAGTACTTTTTCAGCTTTTTGCTAGATTTTCATAATTCTATAGCTAACATGATCCATTAGGCTTCTCAGGTTGGTTCCTCTAAGCATGGTGAAATACAGCTCCCTCAGTCAGCATTATGGGAGCTGAGCCACCTCTGGAAAAGGCAAGGCTGAGGAAGGCTGCACTAAAGCTGCAACTGGGATGACTGAATTCAACTTCTGAGGACCTTCCTTTGTAGTTTCACTTGTTGCACAGCTACAAGTTCCCTCTTTTGCTCAGCTCTCAAAAGTTGTTGCCATCTATATTGCCTATAAGTCACTTCAGCTAGCATACTGTAATGTAATTTTAATCCTGTTAATTACACACAGAAGAGGCTACAAACTCCTTATGATTTTTGTATATTTTTATGTTTTCTTTGTTCAGTCCAAATACTATAGTAGTTACCCTCACTGGACTAAAAAAAAAAAGACCTCTGTTATTCCAGTAAGGTATCCATTTCCTGCCTCCTTTACTTACTGGATGCTCTTGGCAGCATACATTCCCTTTGTTTTTGTACCATTTTGAGTCCTTTTTGTTGTACTTGGATCTTTCCTATTCTTGGTCAGAATATGCCTTCCATCTCATGTCTACTCTACATGGTGTGATACTCTGATTTCCAGTTTGTTTATTAAGTTCTGGTCATGGATTCCCAAACAAGCAACTATTGTCTGGAATCTGTCATTGCTTTAATTCACTTAAATCTACTTTTGTCATTATTGCTTAAGGGTTTCTAGCTTAGCTATCAAGCTTTATAGGTATCAACTGTCTCCAAACTAATTGGGAAATCATTGTGTTTGAGAACACCGAGTTGGGCAGAACATTTTTTTAAAGCTTTGGAGACAGTGATGATAATTCAGATACATGGACAATCCACATGTGGTCATTCCTATCCTGTTCGTTTCCCATCTAGCCAGAAAAATCATTTCATTAGAAACCCAGGAATATGATTTTGATTCTAGTTCATGATATCCAATTGTTAAGGTTTTCCTAGGATAGGGTGCCAGCCTTCGGAGGGATTTGGCTGAAAGTTTAGAAGGATGAAGGAGAGCAGCAGCATAGTTAAGAATGAAGCATGAGCTAGAAATGAGCAATTCCATCAAAGCTGGTTCTGCCTGCTTTATCCCTTACCTGCCAAAGAAACCAAATGTTGCCTAATTTAGAAAGAACGCTTGCATATATTTTGCAAGCAAGAGCAGCTTGAGACAATAATTAAAAAGTCAACATGTGTGATTTAATCAGTTTAAATTCTAACTGCAATTCTGTGCTTTTATAACAAGAAATGGTGGTCTATTATTCTGAGTTATTATTTGTGCTTCACTGCTATCACACTGAGCCACTGAATTCTAGTAGACTCCAGGTTTTGGGAAGTACTGGGAGAGGAACAAGCTATTTATTGCCTGCAGTAATGGCCACATAGACCATTACAACCAAACTGGCTCTTGTTCTTGTGATATGGTGTGCTTTGATTTGTTCCTTACTTGACTTCTTAGAAACACTAACCTTTGCCTGAGTCTAGAACATTGTAGTGTTCTAAGTTCTGGACTGGACTTAGTCTAGAACTTGGTTTGTCTTGGTCCCTGGATGTGGCTATGCCTTTGCCTAACAATTTCAGTGTGACACCCTCTTGTACCATAAACCTTGGACCTTTTGGCTATTCATAATCAAATAACCAAATACTACTCTTGTGTCAACTCCATTTACAAGAATTCTTCAGGGTCCCATATATTCCACAGGCAACTCTTAGAAAATGTCCCCTCTTCCCCCCTATTTGGTAACTCAGACTGGCCGTACCCATTATAAGAATTACTTTATGTGCAAGCAAATTTTTTACACTAGTCATTTTGTAGCTGTTTACATGTTATAAACAAAAACTTGTTAAAAAGCCCCGTATGTGTCCACTTATCTAAAATTGTTTATTCTTGTTTTATAGTCTGACAGCTCTGAAGTCTCCAGTATGTACATAACAAATTGTAGGACATAACATCATGTGCAAAAGGCACTTCTTTGGAAGTGAAGTGGGTGGATGTTGTTGACTCACAGGGCAGCGGTTGTCTTCTGCTTATAAAGCACAGTATGAGTCCTAAGTTAAATGTGATAGGTGAATATATTAATATGTATGAAGGTGAATTGTACTAGCGTTAATGCAGACTTCATTGTCAATAGTAAGGAAATAAACATTTGACTCTTCTTCCTATTTAGTGTTAAATACCATGCTAAAGATAGATTATGCCCACTTAGCAATTCAACTTCCTTCTAAGAGAAATTTAAAACTGAATGTGTATGTTATTTAGCAAACATTCCACATACAGTACATGTTGTAAGATGTTTATTTTGCATCAAAAGGACAGTTTTTATGTACTGTTATTACTATTAGAAATCAGATTTTTGCCAAGCTTTGGAGTGGTTAAACCTGGCCCAGTTAAAGAAAGTTACATAATGCACAATATTTTTATGGCTATGCAGCCATAAATGATATTTCAAGAGGAAAAGAGAAACTACTTGGAAGTATAGGTAATCCTTGACTTATGACCATAATTGGGGCCAGGGCATCTGTTGCTAATTAATGAGGTTAAGTGAGTCGTGGCCAATTTTATGACCTTTTTTTCCATGGTCATTAAGTGAATTTGGCTCCCCCCATTGACTTTTTTGTCAGAAGGCCTCTGGAAAGGTTGCAAATTATAATCAAGTGACCATGGGAAGCTGCAACTATCACACATGCTGGTTGCCAAGCGCCCAAATTTTGATCACAGGATTATGGGGAAGCTGTGCCAGTCATATGTGCAAAGATTTGTGTTAAATGATTTTTTTCAGCACTCTTGTAACTTTGAACAGTTGCTAAACAAATGGTTGTAAGTTGAGGATTGCCATTAAGGTTAAGTCACAGCTCTTGAACAATAGGCAGACTTGCTCTTGCAAATGTAAACTAAGCAGTTAATTTTCCCCGGTATCCCAAATTCTATGCATCTTTGTACACGTAAAAATTAAAAACCATTTCAGAGAGAGATATGAGAAGATAGAGTTACGTATGAGGATCTCCTAGCACAGTGGTTCCCAACCTGTGGTACGTGTACCACTAGTGGTACGCGAGGGCCTTCCAGGTGGTACGCGAACACTTTTGGGGTCATGAACGATTTTTAGTTAGTTATTTTTTACTTCACAAAAATGTTTACTGCCTAACACAACTGTTGCCACACGCCACCCACCTGGTCCCAGCGGCCCGAGAATCCAGTTGCTGGATGCGCGGGGCCAAAAAAGGAACGGTACAATTATGGAAATAAAGTGATCGAATTTAGTTTCTCTGGAACCAGGTGGTACGCGGACCTCCAAGTAGTACTCGATCACAAAAAGGTTGGGAACCTCTGTCCTAGCAGAACCAAGAGTGTGAAGGAATTCATCCATTTGATGTGTCCTAGAGTTGATAGGTGTGATTTAGTTAGTAGTTTTTCTTTGGTGGTTCTTATGCTTTCCCCAGCTATTGCCTACCTGAAAGGAAGGCAAAGACTGTAGCTCTTAAGTTTTGCCCCATCAGAATGTCAGCAGCAACATTTTCGTACATATATGGAATGAGTCCCAGCTGCTCTACAACAATCCCTGCATTACCGAAGAGTTTCTGCTCCTTTTTGATTATCAGTCCTACACATGCTATTCCACACTTTGTAACTTTAAATTAATAAACTGGACCAGGCTTAGAAAAAGAATCGCCGTCTCTCTTTTTTAGACACAGTTTCAATATTTTGTAGGATCTGAAGTATTTCCATCAGCCAAGAAAAAAAATATGGTCCCATGATCCAAAGCATGTTTTTAATAATCTGACTGTACTCAACAGTTAAATTAGATAGTTTCACATACACCGGTACACCAGTCTGTTGTGGCCCGCCAGCGGCCTGTGCAGCTTGTAGCTGATTCGGACAGCGAAGAGGCTGATGTTGTGATTCGCCAGCAGCCTGTGCAGCTGGTACCAGAGTCGGACAGTGAGGAGGCTGGCGGTAGATTCAGCGGGCAGAGATTCAGCCAGGGCCTTCAGAACCTCCAGAGGCTGCCATAAGTGAAGACGAAGAAGAAGAGGAGCCTATTCTCAATGCGTGTGCGCGCAGAGCTGCCAAAAGGCAGGAATGGCTCGTGAGGAGAAGGACTACTCGAGAGTAAGGCTTGGGGTAATTGGCCACTCCCATAGCCTATTTAAGTGGTGAAATCGAGGAAGGAATTTGCAGGAAGCAACTAAATTCATTCCAAGTCTTGGTCATTGAAATTCAAGCCTCTGTGTCTGGTCCCGTTTGAACTCTTCAAAGTTGCCTGCAAATTCCTCCTTGGCGTTTTGCCAAAAAGCCAGGTTCGTGTGCTGTTATCTGGAAGACTCTTCGTCTGACTTAAGTTGTTTTGTTTGAACTATTGCTGACTGTTAAGGAACTTAATTAACAGCTGTTGCTCAGAAAAGACTGCTTTAAAATTTATTTGACTTTAGAACAGTGTTTCCCAACCTTGACAACTGGAAAATGTCTGGACTTCAACTCCCAGAATTCCACAGCCAGCATTCGCTGGCTGGGGAATTCTGGGAGTTGAAGTCCAGACATCTTCAAGTTGCCAAGGTTGGGAAACACTGCTTTAGAACAACTGCTAAACAAGCTAATTAGTAGCCGTTGTTATTATTAAACAAGGTTTGTACAGATGTTGTGTTGGGGTTTGTTATCAGGAAGCCGGGTCAGAACACAGACCTCAATTATTTCCCAAAGCAATAACCTTGGGTTTAATAGTATGTTTATGGAAATAATGTTATATGCAGAGAATTATGATACCTATGCCCTCTTCTTTGTACTGGAAATTGAGAACATTGATCAACTGAGTTGGATCCTTTTGTTTCTCACCTTTTCCAAGGTCATTTTGGCTAGTGAGTTGGATCCTTTCCCACCTTTTCCAAGGTCATTTTGGCTAGGGAGGAAGATGCCAACCCTGGCCTTCATTCTGCTGTTTAGCACTACTTTCTGGATTTTGGATAAATTAATTTAGAAGCTCTCTCATTTTCTTCCATAATATCAGAAGCTTTAGATTACTTTTGGTTAACCAGAAACTTGATAATTTCTGATAGGGAGTAGAAAGGCAGAGCATACCTTACAAAATGTATCCCTAGTTCTTGTTTCTAAAATTATATTTACCATACTAACGGGAAAAGAAACACAAAAGAAGATTAACCAGAAAGATATTTATCTCTTCACATAACCATGGCCTTTTCTAGTAAATAACCCCCCCCCCCCTTATATCATTTATTAGTGCCCTCCATCTTTTCTCCTTAGTGGAAGCTCAATTTCTGGTTTATAAATTTAATAGGCTCAACACATTTCCAGTATCAGCACATTTGCAGCTTTAGGACCAAACAAAATATTTTCCCTCCACTGATTATCCTTCCAGCATTATCTCATTAACTTCATAATAGAAACAAGCTGAAAATTCTTTATATCTTCATCATAGGACTTCATCATCCTATCAGTATGCATGTTGAGCAACTGGAGGCTGAAGCCATACATTGGACATACTATTGAAACTGAGAAAGAGAGAAGTCTGAACTGTTCCTCCAGAGTTCCTAAAACGTTTCATGCTCTGGGAAAGCAAAGTAGCATCTATTCCCGTCACATTTTGCTCCTCTATTGCCATGCTGTTTTATCACTTATCTGGCCAGTTAGCACTGCATACGGAACAGAGAGATGATGTTTGCTAAACTTGGTTTTGCCAGCTACTGTAAATATCTTGAGCTGGTTGTATTTTGTAACTCTAACCCAGGGGCGGGTTCCTACTTTTTTTTACTACCACTCTGTGGGCGTGGCTTATTTTGTGGGTGTGGCTTGCCAGCCATGTGACTTGCCAGCCATGTGTGGGCGTGGCTTGCTGGTCATATATTAGTTATTTCAGAGAGATGACTATTTTTGCTGTTTTATACTTTACATGAAAAGCTTTGCATACAAAGTGTGTTTTACACCATGGCAACACAGCAACCTTTATATGCAGAAAATGCTATAGTTAAAAGACAAGCAAGTCACATACAGCATTTTTGGTTTCAGTCATGGATTCCTTAGACGAAAATATTGAGGACTGTTAAAAGAACAGTATCTTTTAACAGTCCTCAATGTTTTCGTCTAAAGAATAACAGTATAAAACTGTATAAAATTAACAGTATAAAAGGTTAAGCTTTCGGAAAACGCCCACTTTGGGAAGCTTTAGACAAAAGCGAAGGAAAAGTGTCAAATGCGAACTTATTATTTTCAAGCGAAGGGACGGGGAAAGACTTAATTGTCAGGTTTCTGGGCATGCGCAGAATATATTTTTTTTAAAAAATAATGTTTTTTAAAAAATGGCGGCACCCAGGCACCGGCAACCAACCGCACCGGTACTGTGACATCACCAGTGGGCCGCTACCGGTGCTATAGAGTGGACCGCACCGGTAGGAACCCACCACTGCTCTAACCCTATCCTTTATATCATTTATCAGTGCCAAAGTCAAAGGCTTAGTTGGGAAAATGCAGTTGTGTTTCACGGAAAGGAGCATTCAGAAAAGTGTTATAATGCTTCTGAAGAAACAAAATCTACTGACCAATAGAGTCACATATTCACAGCGATATTTTCTTATCTGACCTTCCAGATACCCCCCTTCAATTGAGAAGCCAAAAACTTTGTCTATATTTATGTCTTCATTTCTCAGCAGGGCTGATGAGTAGGTCATGGATCTTGGCAACAAAGTGCTTGCACTTCCTAGGAAATTAATCTGTACTGGAACTGAGGACCACAATCAGCAGAGTAAAGCCAAACAGCAGTCTATGGTTTGTTAGTTTACCACAGCTCAAAACATCAAAATTGGTTTTAAGAACTTTGCCTTTTGGGCCAAATATTTGAAAGCTGCATTCTGGAGCTTGTGAGGGCGAAGACTCCTTAACTAACAGACCTCAAATATGTTTTCAAAGCTAGTTTTTCTATTGGGACTGTCATTTTTAAATATTTTATTTTTAACCTGCACTAAGTATCCAAGGGTGGGAGAACAATTCAAGATAAAACTCATGTTCGGTCTGTAGAAGGTCCCAGATTGAACCTCTGGATGTCAAGAAAGCATTTAAAAGGCTGATTCTTATGATCTAGAAGAGAATCCACTTTAGTGCCATCTGTACTAGGAAAAATGGCCTGCATTAGTGTCAAGGATTCATGTTTAAGTATAAAATAACTGGATTCAGCAAATCTCATATAAGGGAAGAGGCAAAAGGCTTTCCAGATTCATTTTACACAGGTGAAAGGTTGAAACGCTGCTTTCATTCAACTCCGTATTCTTTCCATTGTGATAATAATGGGGACTTGTCCCAAACCCCATTCTAAGAACGCCAAGGCATCCTTTTGCCAGTAAAATTTCTAATGAGCCCCAGGATCATAAAAGATGGTCTAAAGGTGAGGTGAGGTGGCGCAGCAGTTAGAGTGCAGTACTGCAGGCCACTTTAGCTGACTGCGATCAGCAGTTCAGCTGTTCAAATCTCACCGGCTCAGGGTTGACTCAGCCTTCCATCCTTCCGAGGTAGGTAAAATGAGGACCCAGATTGTTGGGGGCAATATAAAATATATACATTGCTCAATGGTGTAAACCGCTTAGAAAGTGCTTGCACTATGAGGCGGTATATAAATCTCACTAATAAATAAATAAATAAAATCCCTACTTGCTGAGTAACAGTTCTTTGCTTTAGTTTAATAATGGTTTGAAATTACAACAGCCCTGAAAAAAATGATTTTTTAAGACTGGGCCTCCTACTTACAACTGTGGCAATGTCCCCACAGTGACATGAACAAAATTCTGGTGTATGTATTTAGAATGGTTGCAGCATCCCAGGGTCAGTTGATTGCCTTTTGTGACCTTCACAGGGGGCGTCTGACAACAAAGACAATAGCTGGATTTCTTTAATGACCATGTGATTCACTTAATTACACTGATTCACTTAAAGACTGTGGCAAGAAGTCATAAAATGAGTATGATTCACTTAAGAACTATATTGCTTAGCAACTGAGGTTCTGGTTCTAATTGTGGAAAAATTGTGGTGGTGGGGGGTGGGAAAGGACCACCTGTATGGATATTAGTGGTCTGATTTGTGCCGCCCTATAGAAGATATGTTTGGGAAATGATACTATAGAAAAGACACTTTCCAGAAGAGAAGGCCAGCAACATACCTTTATATTTGATTTTGAGCTTCATCTAGCACAGAATGCAGCAACCAGATTAATAGATTAACACATGTGACATAGAAGAGAACACACGTAGCTCGGTTGTATCATGGAGGCCATGGTGCTCTCTGAACTTGGCTCTTTGCTTGCAGATATTTAGTATCTAACTAGGTAATATCATTAGTGTTATGAATGGGGGTTTGCTTTGCCCCTGTTTATGTGTAGTAGCTTGCCCTGCCAGTTTGTGTGTGTGGGTTAGTATGGTTTTCTCCTTGATACCTCCTTGATTAGGTTATTGTTTTCTGCTGGATTCTTTAGTGTTAATCTCTGCTTATCTGGGTGTTGGCTGATTGAGGGGATGTCATCTCTATAATTTTATCTTCTGCTGCTTTTAGATCTTTGATTTTCTGGAGGCACTGTAGTAGATAATTGATAGAATATCTGCTCTTCTCTATGAGATATCAAAGCTTTTTTGTAAGATCTTTGTCTGTGTTGTAAGTTGGGGACCCTGGTTACACATCATTTAAAAAAAGATGACAAAAATCTAAGAAAAAAAAAACAGAAAAGATCAGAACACATCTCTTTCAGTAGCCAACATTATATGTATAGGGTTTTTTGCGGGGGAGGGAAGAACAGCCTTTAAATCAGTGTTAACTCCTATTGTCTGGACTAATATAATAGTGTGTGTAGATGACCTTGGGGGCTGAGGGGAAGAGATGCTGCCTAGGAAACAATCAAACAAGAGAGGCAGGAAGGATCCATCCTAATGGATGAAGCAGATAAACATGGCTGCAGGAAGCTTGTACTTTCAGACTTGCAAGATTCTGTTAATGTAGAATAGAATAGAATAGAATAGAATAGAATAGAATAGAATAGAATAGAATAGAATAGAATAGAATAGAATAGAATAGAATAGAATAACATAATTGGAAGGGACCTTGGAGATCTTCTAGTCCAACCCCCTGCTTAGGCAGGAAACCCTACACCACTTCAGACAAATGGTTATCCAACATCTTCTTAAAAACTTCCAGTGTTGGAGCATTCACAACTTCTGGAGGCAAGCTGTTCCACTGATTAATTGTTCTAACTGTCAGGAAATTTCTCCTTAGTTCTAAGTTGCTTCTCTCCTTGTTTAGTTTCTACCCATTGCTTCTTGTCCTACCCTCAGGTGCTTTGGAGAATAGCTTGACTCCCTCTTCTTTGTGGCAGCCCTTGAGATATTGGAACACTGCTATCATGTCTCCCCTAGTCCTTTTCATTAAACTAGACATACACCGTTCCTGCAACCGTTCTTCATATGTTTTAGCCTCCAGTCCTCTAATTATCTTTGTTGCTCTTCTCTGTACTCTTTCTAGAGTCTCAACATCCTTTTTGCATCGTGGCGACCAAAACTGAATGCAGTATTCCAAGTGTGGCCTTACCAAGGCATTATAAAGTGGTATTAACACTTCACGTGATCTTGATTCTATCCCCCTGTTAATGCAGCCTAGAACCGTGTTGGCTTTTTTGGCAGTTGCTGCACACTGCTGGCTCATATTTAAATGGTTGTCCACTAGGACTCCAAGATCCCTCTCACAGGTACTACTGTTGAGCAAGGTACCACATATACTGTACCTGTGCATTTTGTTTTTCTTGTTTTTCTGTTGTTTGTAGTCAGTCTGTATGAACATCTTGCAGCAGCTAACTAGGTGTTGTTGTTGTTGTTGTTGTTGTTGTTAATAATAATAATAATAATAATAATAATAATAATAATAATAATAATAATAATAATAATAATAATAATAATTGTAATCCACAGCCAGATTTGCAGTCCAATATTGGTGGATTCTTAACAAATTCAAGTCCTAATTAACCTAAGAATTATTAAGGTAGGATTTAAGAATATAGGCAAATCCAAGCTGGGGTGGTGGTGGTAAAATTAGGACATTCAGGTCTGATAAATTCAATAATTCCAGATAATGCATATTTCCAGTTTCCAGTTGACAATGACAGCAAAATCCCAGAATTAATTAGTACCAATAATATGTAGTGTAACTAGCTCTTAACTAACTTTTAAAAAATTGGACAAATTACACAGCTCTCTGCAGCCTTTTTAAACCTACCTGGTGGTAAATGAGCTGTGTCAACTGGGTGAGGGATAAAATTAGTTTATCTAGCTGTGTTTTCTATCTGGTTGACCTGATAAGGTTGACAACTGCCCTTGCAATTTTCTTGGCAATGTTTTTTCAGAAGTGGATTACCATTGCCTCCCTCCTAGGACTGAGAGAGAGTGACTGACTCAAAGTCATCCAGCTGGCTTTGTGCCTAAAATGGGACTAGAACTGAGAGTTTCCAAGTTTTTAATCTGATGCCTTAACCACTAAACAAAACTGGCGGTTATATATGTAGGATTTCATAAATTACACATACTATATTTATTACAGAGATATACGTAGGACAATTATCCTGGTCACTCTTTTGGCTTATTATTTATATAGCCCTTGAATTATTAACACATCAGCAGGATTCTTTTGTATCTCCAGTATAAGATCTTTTTCTATGTGATTCTTATAGCCTGTCATTATTAAATCCATTTTCAAATCAGTCTGAGTCATGTTATGTAATACTTGTTCCTCTTCCATAGCCCAGAGTCCCTAGGGAGTTGGGCGGCATAGAAATGGAATAAATAAATAAATAAATAAATAAATAAATAAATAAATAAATAAATAAATAAATAAATAAATAAATAAATAAATAAATAAATAAATAGCATCTTTTAAACAGACTATAGAAGCAGACACTTTAAAATTAACTTCTGGGTCAGTTGTTCAAAAATATCTTTCAATATATCCAATGTTAACATTTTGGTTCATTCTGTATTAGAAAGTGTGAATGTTCTTCTCCTTTAACTGTAATCTTTAGTTCTTTCTAGTTCTTTCCAGTGTCTAATTTTTAAAGTTTCACTTTATGATGATTTTTTTGAAAGAATTAAAAACAAAGATTTTCTCATGGGAAAGATTCTTTATATTACAAAACCTTATTTCAATTTTTTTGGCGCCTTAGTGTATTTATAAAGCTCTAACATAAAAATTCTAATGACCTTTTTCCTGTTTATTCCAGAATTTATTTTAAGTCCTTAAACTTGTATTTAAAACTTCTTTCACTAAGGATTGAAAGAAACTCATCTTGTACTATAAAATGTATCAATCCAAAGCTTTCTAGTAACTGAAAAGTAGTTAGCAAGCAATTTCTGAAAGTGATTAGGACCTGTGGTGGCACAATGTTTAGAATGTAGTATAGCAAGTTAACTCTGCTCACTGCCAGTAGTTTGATCCTGATTGGCTCAAGGTTGACTCAGACTTCTATCCTGAGTTTGGTAAAAAGAGGATCAATATAGGGGCAATATGCTGACTCTAATAAACCGCTTATTTATTTATTTTATTTATTTTGCTGGATTTCTATGCCGCCCAATCCCTAGGGACTCAGGGCGGCTCACAACATATTCGATCCATTACAAAATAAAAACTATCATTAAAATATAAAAACCGTACAAATGCAATAATTAAAAATACAGAAATTACAAAAGTTAAAAGAGTATCTCATTTACTCCGCCTGCCGGAAGAGCCAGGTTTTTATCGCTTTCCGGAAGGCCAGCAGGGTGGGGATGGTCCTGATCTCTGGAGGGAGTTGGTTCCACAGGGAGGGAGCTCCCACAGAGAAGGCCCTCCCCCTTGGTCCCGCCAGCCGACATTGTTTGGTCGACGGGACCTGGAGGAGGCCGACTCTGTGGGCTCTAACCGGTCGTAGGGAGGTATGCGGCAGGATGCGGTCCCGAAGATAACCTGGCCCTGAGCCATGTAGGGCTTTAAAGGTAACGACCAACACCTTAAATTGGATCCGGAGACTAATGGGTAACCAATGCAGCTGGCGGAGAATAGGTGTTACGTGGGTGCATCTAGGTACACCCACCACAGCTCGCGCAGCTGCATTTTGCACCAATTGTAGTCGCCGGACACTCTTCAAGGGTAGCCCCATGTAGAGCGCATTACAGTAATCCAGCCGTGAGGTGATAAGGGCATGAGTGACTGTAAGAAGTGCCTCCTTCTCCAAGTAGGGTCGCAATTGGTGCACAAGACGTACTTGTGCAAAGGTCCCCCTAGCCACAGCTGAAAGATGTTGTTCCAATTTTAGCTCTGGAGGACACCCAAATTGCGGACCCGTTCTGAGGGGGCTAATTTCTCCCCCCCAAGAACCAAGGAGGGACAATTGGTCGAGTCCTTAGGAGGTAGTATCCACAGCCACTCAGTCTTGTCAGGGTTAAGCTTTAGCCGGTTCTTCCCCATCCAGACCCTAACATCGGCCAGGCAGCGGCCCATTACGTCTACGGCTTCCCCGAACTGAGACGGGGTGGAGATGTACAACTGGGTATCATCAGCATATTGCTGATACCTCACCCCGTGTCGTCGGATGATCTCACCCAGCGGCTTCATGTAGATATTAAACAGGATGGGCGAGAGGACCGAGCCCTGCGGCACCCCACATAGTAGGGGCCTAGGGCTCGACCTCTGCCCCCCTGTCAACACCGACTGCGTCCTGTCAGAGAGGAAGGAGGAGAGAGTGTAAAGCACTATGAAGCAGTATATAAGTCTAAGTGCTATCGCTATTGCTATTAGAAGCTGAAGCTTCTTGCCAATCATGGCAGGAACTGATAATAAAACCCAAAATGTGGATGATCAACCAAGCCTGGGGTGGCAGATAAACTAAGACTGAAGCAGGGCCAGTCCTACTGTGACTATTGTGTTCTGATTTTCATGCATACTTCCTTAAAAAATGGGAAACTGACAAAAATAACAGAAGGTTGGAAAAATGAGGAACTAATTGTGCCCAGATTTGATCCAGACCTGAATGAATCTAGTTTTTTAAGAGCCCTGAAAACTAAAACTGTTTTAAGCACAGATTTTTTTCTCACTTTTTGTGATCATCAGATCTATATTCAGTTGTAAGTCTGCTGACAAGACTTCTGTTTTTATTAGTTGAATATTGGTGTATAAATTATATATGTAGCCGATGTTCCTTTAAAATGATTATATGGAAAATCCCTAAATGGGTAGATACATGCATTTGTTGATTTCTGCATTTTATTTCTTTGCAGTTAAAATTACTGGAAGAAGAATGCTGTTATTTGTTTTGATGTCACCAATGTTTTCAACTCATGGCTGCCACAATAGCCAACAGTTCCAAGCAGAAGAATTAAAAGTCATGTTGAAGTTGGCGCTTATTTGGAATTGGAAAATAACAATATTCATTCTCATTATGTCCCAGCACTATTTACTCAGGTTGTAATAAAAAGAAAATAAAGTTTAACTTCTACTGAAATCAACAACACTTTAGAGGTAAAAGGCTTTTAATTGACCAGAAATATGGAATATCGTATTTAGAAACTTCTTGGGCTTTGTCAATCCTGTATTGTTTGATTACTTTGCAGTTAGACCAAAATTTAAGTAGCAAAATGAAGTTGCATTTCCTTTCCTTTGTTTCCCCATCTATTTGCACAATGCTAGCATGTTTCCAATACAGGATAAAATTAAATGGGTCAATAAACTGCAGTAATAAATGTTTGCTTTTTAAAATATCAGCTTGCCAGCCCTCCAGCAGTGGATTAGAAAGCAAACATTTAGTAGTTTTAGTGCTTTTTATTCATTTCCACCGTGTGGGGCTTCCGGGCTAATGGTCACTGGATGAGTCACAATGTGATTGATCAAGCATTTCACTTGTGTAGCTGGATCTTTTCTGGCTTGGAATGGCTGGCAGGACTTTGCTTGTTCCCAGAGGCTCAGTTGATTGCAGTGATAAGAATGAGCATGGAAAGTAAATCTGGGAAAGCCCTCCTTTTGTGGACTTGGTAGCAAACATTGGGGGCAAAACAGATGTGTCAGTTCTCAGTGAATTTAAGGACAATAACTTCATCCCTCTGGCAGCTTGAGGAGCGTGGTTGGTTGATAGCTGGTCTGAAAGAAAGTGCAAAGGGAGACATCAGAAATAAATAATAGATAACACAGGCTGTGTAAAATGAAGTGAATAATGCTAATAATAATAACAAGGCAAGAAAAAGGTAGATTTTGTACTAAATATATGTGACAATCTTAGCTGCATCACTTGCAACACAGAATCACAAGTCGGAGGAACCTATTTAGGCCACCAAATCCAACCAACAAATTAAAGCCTCTCCATCTCACTTCTGCTTTAATGCAACTAAAGAAGCCCATCCCCTTATTAAGTAAGTGGTTCCCATATTTTTATCTGCAAGAATACTGCGTATTACATACTGGTAGTTCTCAACTTACAACAGTTCATTTAATGACCGTTCAAAGTTACAACAGTACTGAATATGTGACTTATGACCGTTTCTGACACTTAACAACCATTTTAGCATATCTGTGGTCATGTCATCAAAATGCAGATGCTTGGCAATTGACTCATATTTATGACTGTTGCAGTGTCCTGAGGTCATGTGATCACTTTTTGTGACTTTCTGACAAGCAAAGTCAATGGGGAAGTCAGAATCACTTAACAACCGTGTTACTAATGTAACAACTGCAGTGATTCACTTAACTGTGGCACAACAGGTCTCAAAACGGGGCAAATTGACTTAATAACTCACCAACAGAAATGTTAGGTTCAATTGTGGTCGTAAGTCAAGGATTACCTGTGCTACCATGAGACCCTTGCTCTCTCTTTCCCCAAATGGAATAAAAAGAAATGTTGTAGAAACTGGAGATATTGAAAAAAATTATGCTGCCAGTAGCTTCTTCTATCACAGAATCAAAGCTGCAAAAAGTGAAGAGCAACGAGTGAATTTTTAATTAATCAAACTTCATGGTTTGTGATTTTAATATTAATATTAATCAGGATTTATACAGTGAGATCTTTGCATTGTGGTTTGGCACTGTATTATTAATCTTTGCTACTAGGTGCCCTTCATATTGGATATTTTGTAGGTTTATTATTGGAATGCCTCAGATATTTATTATTTTTATGTTACTAAATAAAATTTTACCCTACTGTATATATAAAATATAAAGTTTTTTTTAAAATATAAAATGTTGCATTGTTGTACATTGCAATTACTTTTAGACTAGTAAAATGTCTAAGGCAGTGGTTCTTAAACTGGGGGGTAGTTACCCCAATGGAGATAATTTGAGCATATTCTGGGTGTAATCGAGAATTTTGTAATTGTTTATCTGTAAATTGAGGATCCAGATTGGAACTGCCATTTCCAAAACCCTTGTGTAAAACTACATAATCTTTTTTTGCGGGGGGGAGGAGCTAACAATATTATTTGAAATGGGGGAGAAGAGAAATAATTTCACAACCACTGTTGTAGAATATGCACGAAGGACATACTGTATATTGCAACAGTCTCTGCAGAGCTTTCATTGCCCTTGTATGAATGATAAGCTATTGGTAGCTGATATAAATGATGTAAACAAAAGCAAAGGGCAGGTAAGGGATAACATTGCTGTCAACACCTTGAACAAATCCAAGAACAAATAATTGAAAAAGAGGCTGACAAGAGTCAAAGTAGCTACATATCAGTAAAGACATAAGCACAAGTTTACAAGAATTTTTAAAAAAACACAACCCCCCCGCAAAAAAAAAAAAAAAAAAAAAAAACCCAGAAGACAGTCTTGGTGAAATGACTGGGTCAGAGTCAGAAGTATTAATTAGACGGCCCCAGATTGAATCCTGTAGAGTCAGAAGTGACTGAATCAACAACAATAATTTGCTGCACGTGTGGTATGCACAAATCTTTGTGCCCTGTACTTTGGTTCCCCTTGAAAGTACCGGTACATAATGATAGACTTGAGATGGTCAGTTACTGCAAGTGATAAATGCAGAAGACCTGTCCTGTCTTAGACCATTTTTAATAGTCAAAAAAGATATATGCAGGTATAATATTTTATTTTATTTTATTTATTTATTTATTTATTTGATTTGTCAAACATGTATAGTAGTAATTTGTATAAACATAAGTAAAAAGTAATGATAAAAGAGGACAATTGGACAGTAGGACAGGGACGGTAGGCACGCTGGTGCGCTTATGCACGCCCCTTACAGACCTCTTAGAAACGAGGAGAGGTCGACTGTAGTCAGTCTAAGGTTAAAGTTTTTGGGGTTTGGGGAAGAAATCACAGAGTCAGGTAGTGCATTCCAGGCATTGATCACTCTGTTGCTGAAGTCGTATTTTCTGCAGTCGAGTTTGGAGCGCTTTACATTTAGTTTGAATCTATTACGTGCTCGTGTATTGTTACGGTTGAAGCTGAAGTAGTCATTAACAGGAAGGACATTTTGGTATATGATTTTATGAACTACATTTAGATCAGATCGGAGGCGACGTAGTTGTAAATTGTCTAATCCCAGTATTTCAAGTCTGGTGGAATAAGGTATTTTGTTGTGAGTGGAGGAGTGAAGGACTCTTCTTGTGAAATATTTCTGGACTCTCTCGATTGTATTTATGTCTGATATGCAGTGCGGGTTCCAGACAGGTGAGCTGTATTCCAGAATTGATCTAACAAATGTTTTGTATGCTTTGGTTAGTAATGTAATGTTGCCAGAGAAGAAGCTACGCAAGATTAGATTAACAACTCTTAGTGCCTTTTTGGCAATGTTGTTACAATGGGCTCTAGCACTTAGGTCTTTGGATATGAGTACTCCAAGGTCTTTGACAGAGTGAGGGTCATCTACCAGTTCGTTTCCTCCAAGTTTGTATTTTGTATTCTGATTTTTTTTGCCAATGTGTAAGACAGAGCATTTGTTGGTTGAGATTTGAAGTTGCCAGTTGTTTGACCATTCTGCTACATGGTCAAGGTCTTTTTGAAGGGTAGCAACATTGTCGGTGGTGTTAAATAGTTTAACATCATCAGCAAAGAGAACGCAGTTGCTTATAATATGATCACAAAGATCGTTTATGTAGAGTATGAAGAGTGTTGGTCCTAGAACACTGCCTTGAGGGACACCACTGTTGACAGGAGCAGGATTTGATATGGCACTTCCTATTTTGACCACTTGTTGTCTGTTAGACAGGAACGCAGTTATCCAATTATGTAGGGGTCCAGAAATGCCATAGGATTTTAGTTTCAGAAGTAGTTTGTCGTGTACAACTGAATCAAAGGCTTTACAAAAGTCTATGTAAATTGCATCTATTGTTTTACCTTGATCAAGTTGAGTGGTCCATATGTTTTTGCAGTGCAAGAGTTGCAGATTACAGGATAATTTTTTTCTGAAACCAAATTGTTTGTTGGAGAGTAGGTTGTTAGTTTCTAAGTGGAGCGTAATGGATTGGTTTATGATTGATTCCATGACTTTGCAGGTGACGCAGCCCAAAGAGATTGGTCTGTAATTTTCAACGTTACTTGGATCTCCTTTTTTGAAGATAGGGATGACCGTGGCTAGTGACCATAGGTTGGGTAAGGAGCTAGTTCTGAAGGATTTTTTAAAAATTATGCTTAGAGGTTCAGCCAAGGTTGTGGAGAGCTTTTTTAAGAAGTATGCACATAGTCCATCAGGTCCAATAGATAGAGATGGTTTTTGGTTGCGTAATGCCTTTCTAACGTTATCTTCTGTAAAATCGATTTGTGTTAGATCGTTGCAGTTAATTGTGGTACGACTAGGAAATATTAGGCATGAGCCATTGCTGTTTACAAAGACTGAGCCGAAGAATGTGTTAAAGAGGTTGGCTTTAACTGTTTCGTCATTATAGTCTTTACCATTCGGTCCTTTAAGGGGTGGGATGGATCTTGAGTCTTTGAGTTTGTTGTTTATAAAGTTATAGAAGGCACGTGTGGACTTCGTACGTAGGAGGTTTTCTTCTTGATTGATGTGATAATTGGTGCATTCAGTCTTTATTTGGTGACACAGATTTTTGTAGCGGCTTTTAAAGTTTGCAACGTGGCCTGTTTTATTTTTTCGCCAAAGAGATCTTTTTTTGGATTGGAGCTTCCTTATTTTTATGGGTAATTTATTTTTCTTGGTTTTGGTGATTATTAGTGGTACATGTAATTTAATGACTCTTTGGATTTCGAGCAAAAATATATTGTAGTAGTCTTCGGCAGTATTACAGCCAGAGAATAGTGTATGCCAATCAAGAGATGAGAGGTCGGCTTCTATGATATCATAGTTGGCTTTTTTAAAGTTGTAATTGGTTCTCCCATTATTGAGATGGTTTCTGTAAGGACATATATTGAGACAAAAGTCAATCATGCTGTGGTCACTGTTGGAAAAGGGTTCTTTTATTTGTAGTCCGTAAATTGAGTGTAAGTTGTTGCAGAAGATGAGATCAAGACAATTGCTGAGTTTAGTATTGTCTGTTACTAGTTGATCTAGCCCTAGATTGGTAATAGCATTGTAAAGGGTTGAATGTATGGGTTCAGTTGTACATTCATTTAGGGTCCAGTTTATATGAGGTAGGTTTAGGTCACCAAGAAATATAAGAGGATGTGGGTAGGAGGCTGCCCACGTTAGTAGTGAGGTAAGCTTGTTCGCATGTGTCATGTCGTAATCAGGAGCTCTGTAACATAGTAGGAAGCGAAGTGTGGTATTTAAGGTCAGTTCGCAGATGATAGTTTCTGGAAGATCGAGTTCATGTTTAATTTGCACCTTTTTTAGGTTCAGTGATTTCTTATAGAAGATTGCAACTCCACCTCCTCTACAGGTTTCGCGATCAGATCGGTAAACATGATAGTCTCTTACTGTGATAATGGAGTCGGGGAGGGATGCGTTTAGCCATGTTTCACAGACAAATATAATGTCGAATTTAGCAGTTTTTAGTAAGAGAAGGAATTCAGGTATTTTGTTAACGATGCTTCTTGAATTCATTAGTTTACATTTAAGATTAGCAGTGGTTGATGTTGAGGAAGTAAGGGGCGTGTTAATATAGATGATAAAAAATACACATTTTGTATCATCTATATCCTATATTTTCTGCATTAAGGGAAAACCTAGAAGCCTTAAAAAGAAAAGATCTTGTATCATTGTTCTTACCCTTTTGATCACCATGTTTTACTATGGGGGCCAAGTTGTTCCTTACAGCTGTTAGGTCTTTTACTCTGGGAAGTTCTAAAGTGGTATGCTGAAAGGTTTTCCCTAAAAAAGGAAAAGGAAGTAAGTATTATACACACATACACACACTTAAATAAGTTTCCTTCGAAAAGACATAGAAAACAATATATGAATGGGATTCTCTACTTCCACAGGGTATATGATTAGTGCAAAATATGATCATCTTGCATAAAGAATATATACTTAATAGAGGCTGGGACAAAGCATTACTTTCCTAGCACTTGCAAAGGTTTATTTAATCCTGCCTTTAGTTCTTAGAACAATAAAATACAGGGCTGGTTTCACAAGATGAAATTATTAGGTACCTCCTAAAGATAGTTTTTGTTTTCAATTAAGCTCAATAATTCATGCTGTACTCCATACAAACTAAAGAATCATATGGACAATAGAATAATCAAAGTTACTGTACAACAAAAGATACTAAAAATCTGAGAAAATTGTGAAACCTTTTAGTTTGAAATTATAGGGAGACCTTGAGTTATGACCACAATTGGACCCAAAATTTATGTTGCTAAGTGAAACATTTGTTAAGTGAGTTTTTCCCCATTTCATGACTTTTTTTGCCACAGTTGTTAACTGAATCATTGCATTTGTTAAGTTAGTAACATGGTTGTTAAATGAATCTGGTTTCCCCACTGACTTTGCTTGTCAGACATGACCCCAGAACACTGCAACCGTCATAAATATGAACCAGTTGCCAAGCATCCAAAATTTGATCATGTGACCATGGGGATGCTGTAATGATTGTAAGTGTGAAAAACGGTCATAGGTCACTTTTTTCAATGCCGTTGTAACTTTGAACGGTCACTAAATGAACTGTCGTAAGTCAAGGACTTTCTGTATACTAATACTAAAGTTAGTTCACTTTTCTAAATGGAGTAGGAAAAGTTTGTTCACTTCTTTTCAAACAAACCTAAGCATCCTATTTCTTATTAACGTACATAAATGAGTTTATCTGAATTTCATGTGAAACCAACCTGTTCTCATTTTAATTCTATTCTGAGAGCATTAAAGAGATGGCTAATTCGTATATACTACTAACCTATACTGTAATTTATTTAGTTCAATGTGTTCTGTAGTTGGACTTCTTGTTAACAAATTTATAATTTATAAACCAATATAATGATCATTATTTAATAAACCATGGTTTCTTGGTGGCAGTGCATTGTGTGGACAGGTATATGTGCTTTTAAGGACCTAAAGCAGTGATGGCAAACCTTTTTTGGTTTGCGTGCCAAAAGGGGGGGGAATGTGGGGGATCACGTGTGTGCGTGCCCACACTCATAATTCCATGCACCCCCGCACATGCACGCATGACCCCCCCTGCTCCCAGCATGCAATGGCACGCCCATTTTTCGCTCTCCCCAGGCTCCAGAGCCTTTCTAGGAGCCTGGGGAGGGCGAAAATGGCCTTCCCCACCCCCTCTGGAGGCTGGAAACAGCCTGTTTCCCGACTCCCAGTGGGCCCAGAAGGCCGGAAAATCAGCCGGCTGGTGCACACATGCACGCCGGACCTGAGCTTGCGTGCCCACCGATATGGCTCCGCGTGCCACTTGTGGCACCCGTGCCATAGGTTCGCCATCACGGACCTAAAGAGACCATGGTTGATAGTTATCTGAAAAAAAATCTACTGCATAATAAGCCCCTTTGGAAACTGAGTTCATTCCTATTTCTTAAGAATCACTCTTCAGCATATAATATTTGGACATTTCAATCTGGAAACTGCTTTCTATTATGATACAATTATTTTCAGCATACCCAGAATTCATTTAGCTCACACTAAATAAACATAGTGTGAAAAAAAATTACCTGGTGACAAATTAGGCAGATGGGGAGGACATACCACATGATGGGATCCGTTTGGGAACAATCCATCTATCAGTTTATTATCAGAAGGCACAGTCGTCCAGAGTCTATATGTGGCTGTTTGGTTTTTGTCAATTTTCCAAGGGCTGTCCGAAGCATGTCGGCTAGTTCTTTGACTTGACAAATCATGTTCACTTCTGCTTTTTTGAGACCAAGTTGCAAAATCATTATCCATTTTCATGCTGGAGATCGTAGTGTGAGAAGTTGTTAAAAAAGAATGACTCACAGTTATGGGTGGGAGACTTTGTGCTCTGATTGGTGGAAAGCCATTGCAATCTGGTGTATTGTTTTCTGAAATGAGGTACTTCTTGAGGTCTACATTTCTTTTCTTAAGGTCAGTAGCTTTCATATACTCCTTGGATGAGCCATCGAAGCTGGAATCCATTATGCAATCAAATGTGGTGATAATCTCATCTACTTCTGAGGTCTCTTCTTTCTGGGATCTGTCTCTACTCTTCTCCTTCAAACTGACTTTCCAATCCCCTGTTTTCTTTTTAGAGGAGAAGATTTGGTTAAGCATGCTGAATCTCCCTTCCTTCTTTGATAATTTATTGTTCTGGGAAGAAATGTGATGAAGTAGCTCAGGTCTTTTAAAAAAAGAAAAGTAGATTGTATGAACATTGGGATGTTATTAGGACCACATATTAATATTTGGGATTATTAGAAATGAAATGTCTTCTCTAGAGATGTGTGTGTGTGTGTGTGTGTGTGTGTGTGTGTGTGTGTGTGTGTGTGTAATCACACACACACAGTATGAACTGGGCAATACAAAAATGTTTTTAAATCAATAAATTTCTTATAAAGTTCGTGATAATTAAATATAGGTTTATCCCACTTACTATACAAAAGCATCTTGAAGCACTTTACAAAGTATAAAATAACTTATAGAAATAATATATTTTAAAAGACATTATCAGGAAAAGAAAGAGATAATCAAAAGCAGTAATAAAATCAGAAGCAAATTTTTTTCATCTAATGTTCAGAAAATGTGGGCAAATAAGTTTTTCATGTAAAGAGAACCTGGAATTGACTCAATAGCTAAGGGGTTACCAGATAAACATAAAACACCACCAACATAGCAAAAGGATATTATGATTCTGAATAGAGAATTACAACAATATTATAAATTGCATAGCACCCATATAATGCTTGCAAGGCATTCTTGTTTTAACTTTTTTTTAAAGTAATTGCACTCTAAGTAATGTATTTTAGCTAATTAATTAATTAATTAATTAATTAATTAATTAATATTGTGTCTTTTTACTATAAGCTGAAGGTATCATACATATAACAGTTTCCTCCATTTTTTCTTCACAACAATCTTTAATGTAAGTTGAAGTGAGAGAAAATAACTGTCCCAAAGTCACTCTGTGAGTTCCCATGTCTGAAGATGAACATGAAACAATCTAGCATTTAATAGCAATAGCAATAGCACTTAGACTTATATACCGCTTCATAGTGCTTTACAGCCCTCTCTAAGCGGTTTACAGAGTTCAGCATATTGTCCCCAACAATCTGGGTCCTCATTTTACCGACCTCAGGAGGATGGAAGGCTGAGTCAACCTTGAGCCAGTGAGATTTGAACAGCTGAACTGCTGAACTAGCAGTAGCCTGCAGTGCTGCATTTAACCACTGCACCATCTCGGCTCTTAAGCTCAATTCCACATTGTTGAGCCTATGCAGTATTTTTGGAAAATGGCTTAAATAGGAGGAATAAGGAGCCGAGGTGGCGCAGTGGTTAAAAGCAGCACTGCAACCTTCAGCTGATTGCTAGTTCAGCAGTTCAGCTGTTCAAATCTCACCAGGCTCAAGGTTGACTCAGGCTTCCATCCTTCCGAGGTGGGTAAAATGAGGACCCAGATTGTTGGGGGCAATATGCTGAACTCTGTAAACCGCTTAGAGAGGGCTGTAAAGCACTATGAAGCGGTATATAAGACTAAGTGCTATTGCTATTGCTAAGGTGTATTGGGTGCTGCCTTGAGTTATTTGTAAAAACAATAAAAATGGGATACAAACAAAATAAATAAAATAAATAAGTATTTTCATTGTTGAATTTAACAACCCAGAAAATAATGTTGATTATACTTATCAACTGGAGGAAGACACATTTAACATTCAGAAAATTAGAAAAAATTAATGCAAATTTTTTTTTCTTGGATGACTGTATATTCAAATTAGACTGCTTACTTTCATTTGCACAAAATGACCAGAGTATATACCAAGTACAATGACTTTTAATAGAACAATTATGTTATTGTGGTGGATTTAATCTAAAACAAATTTCTTGTCCATTATAAAGTGAGTTATTAATCTCATTATGTTTAGCAAATTAAATCTGAACATTCCACAATGTGGACATCATAGCTTTACAGAGAACTAGTTCTGATAGAGCATAAAGGTAGATATTATTTTCTAGCTGTGCCATTCAATTGCCAGTTAAATAAATTTTGCAAATCTTTTGAAGTCTTACTAAAAGCTGATAAATCTATTTGATCAGGTACTACAAGGAAGTATAGTGTGTGTGTGTGTGTGTGTGTGTGTGTGTGTGTGTGTGTGTGTATACCAGCAAATATTGATATATTAAAGTGCTTTTAATTCTTTTAAAAAGTGCTATCTTCTAAACTGCAATTTATTATATTTGTTCTGAATCTAATTTTAAATGTGCATTAAACAGCTATGAAATATAATGATCAACTGATGCCAGTTTTATATTCCTAGTTTTTCACTATAACAAGGTTTTTCAAACTGTCCTGCAGAACTTTGATGTGGTTTTCTGAGAGAATAAGGGCTGTGGGTGGGGAACATCCAATTTTTTTTAGCACTAAAGCTTTTTTTAAAAAACTAATAGGTTCTGTGGCCCGAAAAAGTTTGGATACGTTTGCTATATTATACCTTGACACTCAAAGCTGTAAAAAGTGGTGGTATCAACAGTGGAATACAGAATAGAAGAAGCAAACCAAGGAAGGTGTTTTTTAAAAAAGGATGTATAGTTTCCAACTTTCTGCACAAAATACTTAACATAACTTCTTCCCAAGATATGATAACTGGAAGTTCTGTTCATGAGTTATAGAGTTATATAAGGAAATATAGTTATATTTCCTTCTGATAGAAGATTCTGAAAGAAAATTCATTTGGGCTAGGCAGTAAAATATTTTGGTATAGCCATGATGGATTAAGATATAGCCTGCGATAGTAAACTTTGAATACAGAAATAGGAAAACATGTAATATGTATATATATTACATTGCATGGTAACTTGCAATGGTCCTCAATGAAAAGCATAATCAGTCATCTGATAAACTGAAAAATGCTCATAGTCAGAAGTATGAATATATTCATATTCACCAATATGCTCATATTCAGCAATATGAATATGAAAATAATTGCAGCATTTGGGTATGGCTAGTCTAGAGAAAAGAAGGACTGGAGGTGACATGATAGCAGCATTCCAGTATTTGAGGGGCTGTCACAAAGAAGAGGGGGTCAACTTATTTTCGAAAGCACCAGGACAAGAAACAATGGATAGAAACTAATCAAGAAGAGAAGCAACCTGGAATTAAGGAGAAACTTCCTAACAGAACAATTAACCAGGGGATCAGCTTGCCTTCAGTTGTGGGTGCTTCATCACTGGAAATTTTAAGAAGGGACTGGACAGCTACTTGTTTGAAATGGTATAGATATAGGTTCATTTATTTATTTATTAGTGAGACTTATATACCGCCTCATAGTGCAAGCACTCTCTAAGCGGTTTACACCAGTAAGCAATGTATATATTTATATTGCCCCCAACAATCTGGGTCCTCATTTTACCTACCTCGGAAGGATGGAAGGCTGAGTCAACCCTGAGCCGGTGAGATTTGAACAGCTGAACTGCTGATCACAGTCAGCTAAAGTGGCCTGCAGTACTGCACTCTAACTGCTGCGCCACCTCGGCGCCACCTCGGCTCAACAAGCAGGTTCTCCTGCTTGTGCAGGGGGTTGGACTAGAAGACCTCCAAGGTCCCTTCCAGCTCTATCCTGAATTGAAAAATTTGAATCTGGTTTATTACAAGAGAAAGACTCTACCTGTTTGCTTGAGAGAGTAGTGCAATGCATGCTGAGTGTCCACAATAGATGGCATACGATAGAGGTGTATTCTCATTGATATCCCTGGGGCTGCTTTCCACCCCCAGCTGTAGTAGAGTCTTAACACAGTCAGTTTTTCCTGCTGCCGCAGCCCAATGCAAAGGTGTCCTAATGAAAAAAAAAATAAGTAAAGAAAAATCCATACAATAGTGGGCACTTTAAAATTCAGATTTAGGTGAGACAATTGGTATTGTTTTCATAACATGCATGGTAGTTATGTGTCATGAGAAAATTTGTAAAGAGGGTTAATTGACCATGTAAAATCCAAGGGGATTAATATTAGCCCTTAGCAGACCTGGCTCATACATGGGATTTAGCTCACTCTTCCCATTCTGCCATCAGTTACTATGTGGAACTTCTGACAGCTGTGATTAATTAACCCTTTCTTGATTTAAAGACAAAAATATCTGTAGAGGTCTTTCATATATTTACATAGCCAGGGCTCAATTGTTTAAAAGTTAAGTTAATTAGTTGAGATGATTAAATTCTTCCAAAGTTTGATCTTGGAGCATGTTATCAGTTCCTTTCAATGCACAGGCATGTCAGAGACAAATGGCAACAATACAGCTTACTACAACTATAAATCAGGTTTCCTTGGGAGCAGTGAGGTCAAAATCTTTTTAACAATTGCCTGTGAGTTGCCTCATTATTTTTCTCTGATAGCCTCCATGTAGTTGTTCTGATTCAAAAAAATTAAGCATTCTTTGAAACCTCACGTTTAATACAACAACTTACTGTATGTTGAAAGGCTTTCCATTCTGATATAATTTGGCACTAGTCAGTAGGATTTTGTAGTAGTATTAATATTTTGCCACATATACCAATATTTGAACTTTGAATTCCCAGTATGAACTGAGGTAAATTCTCAATCTGATAATTTAAATAAAAATATTTCCTTTAATGCAGTGTTTTCCAACCTTGGCAACTTGAAGATGTCTGGACTTCAACTCCCAGAATTCCCCAGCCAGCGAATGCTGGCTGGGGAATTCTGGGAGTTGAAGTCCAGACATCTTCAAGTTGCCAAGGTTGGAAAACACTGCTTTAATGTATCATAAACTATTTGGGACTTGCAGTATTTTCTATCCAAGTGAATGGCCAGGCCTATACTAGCTTAGCTTCTCAGTTTCCAAATAATACTACATATTTGAACTTTATTATTTTGAAAAAAAAAATTAAATCGTCCTACGTTGTGATGTTCCAAGTATTCACTTTCCTCTTATATACTGTACATACACAAAAATCCCAAATTGTTTTTCTGTGATTTTTCACTTAAAAACACAGAAATAAAATTCACTGTTGGTTTTAGTACTGCAATCCTTCAATTGATAACAAGAGTGCATTTCTAAAATGAAAATGCTGGAGCTGAAGATCACCTAGACCTAGATAGATGCCTAGATCTTTCCAGCATTTTTGCAGCAACTTCTTTGCAGCATTAAGGGACTCTTTTCCTTGGGGAGAAAGATTGCACAAAAGGTAAAGCTAACACCCACAGGGAGTAGGACTGGAGTGAAAAGCTCCTTTGTTCTCTTGTTCACATTACTTTTCCGTTCTATAATTTTCTGACAACCAACAGGGTGCAGGAAAGGATATTTGAACTTAGTTCTTGGAAAGCGGCTGCCAATTGCTCACCACGTTTTAAACCAGGGCTGTCAAACTCCCGACCCATGGACCAGGTGCTTCACGCGCTGGCCACGCCCATGCATGGTTTAGCGAAGGGGGAAAAAGTCCCGATACGTCACGTGGCGCCACCTTGACGATGTGAGTTTGACACTCCCGTTTTAGATCATGTTTACAAGACCTTCCGACTTCCGGTTCCGGATCGCTGCATCGCGGACGCTCCTCGTTGAGCGCCTTTCCTTTTCCCCGTTAAAGCCGCCAGAACAGCTGTCTGGCGGCTTGAAAGTCTCTGCCCCGGGCAAAGGGGAGAGATGAGAGCCGGACAGGTGGGGTAGAGCCCCCCCTAGTGCCCCAAGTGTCAGCTAGGGGCGCGAAAGGTGAGGGCTCCCCAGCCAGCCTGTCTCTTGCTCCGGGGACTTGGAAACCTCCGCTTTTGCGGAGCAAGATGCTGTGACCACCCGCTGCTTCGTGAATGGGATTACAACTACTTAATTGTTTAAACAAGCAGACAGAGAGAGACAGGATTTTAAAGGGCAAGTACAGATTTTTTTTTTCTTTCAACTCCACTGCTGATTTTCACTTCGGAAGAAACTAAGTAACAGTTATTAGGCTACAACATGGCGATCGGAGAAAGTGGGAGGAGAAGTGAAAGTAACTTTCGTTTCCCTAGCAGCTTTTTTTCTTATGGAAATTTTTGATTTTGAAAGTTGGCTTTACTCTCTCTGTCTCCCGATTCTGGATTAAATAATAACTGACAATTTTTTAAAAATAAAATTCTATCTGGCTTTGGAATTTGAAAGAATTTTAAAAGAAATTTAAAAGAACTTTAACTAGAGGCTTGGCTTTTTCTTTGTTCACCACTGGAAATACTAAAATGGCTTCAAAATCTGGAAAGATTGTTTTGAATAAAAGAATGGATTATTCATCTGGTTATATTTCTAAAATGCAACTTACCACTGAGTTAACACCCCCAAAGTCTTTAACACCTGAAAATTTAATAAGTACCTTAAAGATTATGAAAGATGAACTTATTGTTGAATTTAACCAAAAAATTAGTGAAATAGATAATAAAATGCAGGCTGCTTTAAAGAATATTGACCAACAAATTAGAAATGATGTGTTGGAGGTATGTAAAGGTCTAGCAACAAATATTGAAGTTTTGGCAAACCGCATTGAAGAAAACAAACAAGTTTTGACAACTTCAGTAGAATATATAGATAAAATACAAAATGACATTGCAAATTTTGAAACAGAGGTGTTAATGACGCAATTCAGATCCATGGAATTTGCCATAAGGGTCAGGGGGTTGAAAGAAGGATTATATGAAGATTTGAAAGGAAGGATGGTGGAAGCTTTGGAGCAGGTGTCTGGACTGTCTAAAGAAGAACTAGCCAGGCAAATTGATAAAATATATAGAATCAACTCCTGGTATGCAAAACAAAAACACCTACCAAGGGATATTGTAATATACTTTACTACAAGAGCCTTACGGAATAGGATTATACAGGCGACGTTTAAAAATAACCTGCAGGTGAATGGCCAGGAACTGATGATATGGAAAGAAATTCCCTCTAAAATGCTCAAAGCCAGAAAAGATTATACCTTTCTGATTGATGAATTTAAAAGGTTAAATTTACATTACAAATGGGAAGCACCAACAGGAGTTGCAGTGAAATTTCTGGGAAAAAGATATCGGCTTAATACAACAAAGAAAGCTATTGAATTTTATGTCAACGTCTTAAAGGCTGATATATCCAAGATTCCAGAGGAAAGATGTATGAAAACAAAAGAGGAGGAGGAGGGAAAGCCATCCCTTCCTCTTCAAATCGAAACAGATTTACAAAATTTAAATGATTGGCAGAGCCAGACAGATGTCTACAGTCTGGAAAAGGAGATGGAAGATCGGGGTCAGATGGGAGGCGAGTTGACAACTACAAAATTATCAAGTTACAAAAAGATGCAACCATCATCAAGATACAACAAGATGCAGTGTTGAAGTTTATTGGACAGATGGTTGCCATTATGACTGTACTTTTCTTTTTCCCTTCTTTCCTTAATTTTTTTTTCTTTTCTTTACTTCTTGCATTCTTTTTTTTTTCTTTTGTTTTTTTTGGGGGGCTTATTCAAAGTATTATTAATTCTTTTTAAAGATTTAGAACTTTTTTGAACCTAATAATTTAATACATAGTAACATTTTGTTACTAATAGAGTGGTAGAATTTATGATGAAGTTTAAGGTTTTTGTATTATTATTTAGTTATTTTTTGTGTAATATCAATTTAAGTTTTATTTAATTGTGAGAAAGATTTGGAATTGTTATCTATCCAGTTATAAAATATTACAATTAGATTTAACATTTTTTTTTTTGGGAGGAAGGTTATTTAAAGTTTGGAATTAGTGCTTATAATCTGATATATAGTAATAGTAAGTTATTTATATACTGATTGATTTTATGATGAAGTTTAAGGTTTTTGTATTTAATACTTAGTCATCATTTATGTAATAATCATTTAATTCTTAGTTAACAGTGAAGAAATGTTGTGAAGGGTAGATGATTGAAAGGAGGAGGAAGGAATTTTTATTAGTGTACAATTTGGAGTTGAAGTTTTAAAAAAATAAGGTGGAAGTCAAAATTTTTTAATTTAATTTAAATTTATTTTATTGATATTATGCCCTGTACTCTCTCTGGGAAGTCCGGGGGGGAGGGGGGAGGGAAAGGGGTGGGTTAGGGGGGAGAAAAATTAAAAAAAATGTTTGTACTTTCTATTTAATGTTTAGCTATTATCTATGTAATTTTGTACTAATAAAACTTTTTGGAAAAAAAAAAAAAAAAAAAAAGACCTTCCCATTCCCTGCAATCTCATTATTGCAAGAGAAGCCTCCTTATTTATCTGACTTAATATGTCATATATAACATGTGCATTCATTAAAAACGTGACTGTTTAGCTGAAGACAGACTAGAGGTCCCACTGACTAGTTGCTGTTTAACAAAGAAACGACCAAGGAGAAACATTAGGACCCCTGTAGCATTCAAAAGCAGTCAACCCTCTTTCAACCATGGATTAGGCAAGCAAAGCCCCAAACAGCTCTTCTCTTTGTTTCCATGGCCACCTGTCATCCACATCCAGCGCCTGCAGGTTGCATTCTGGGATTTTAGCCAGCTCACTAATAACATCACTGTATCCTGCCGCAGCTGCAACATGAATGCAAGTCTTCCCATTCTCATCATCGTAGTTTATTATTGATGGGCCTTGATGGTGGTTCAGGATAATAGAACACAGGAGCCGGTTTCCACTCTGAAAACCAATTATGCACATAGAGAATATGTCATTATCAACATTGCTAAGAACAAATTTTAGATCTACCAGTATAAGCATTTTTGATTTCCTTATCCCAGAAAGTACACATGTTGCTTTATTTATAAATGTTCTGCAAGGGCTTTCCAAACTGAACTCATCAAGTTCTTGGTTTTTAACCAGCTCAATAATTTGTTTAATTTAAATCAGACTTCAACTGTAACCACATTATTTTTCTAAAAATGCCTTTGGGCCCTGACATAATACCAGGGGAATATTATCTTGAAAATTGGCTAAGAATTTTATAGATGGCAATGGCATCAAACATTTCTTTTTCTAGTGCTGGATCCCAATTTATTAATAACATTTTTTAAAAAGTGGAAAGGGAGGTTATTGCCTTTGTTAGCTTCCCTAGGCCACCAGGAGCCCTAGTGTGCTAACATTTGCCTGATAACATCATGCGGTAATATAACTTCAGCTTTACCCAAAACCATGGCTGCAATTTGGTTTCAGTTATAGTGGTTTTAGGCAAAGCTATGAGTAGGTTCTCTTTTTTTGTAACCACAAGCCAGCATTTTTACATTTCTTGAATTTAAACAGCTTTATGGTAAAGGAATTCTTACAAAGGTAAATTACCTTTTTTGCATGCTAAATTTAGCTTTGAGGATATGAATATACAGTAACCAATTTTTTTTACATTTCATAAAAACATGTTATGATGTCTTGTTTTTCTACTGTACCCTACGGTGCCATTCTCAGTGTGAGGAGTATGAGACACAGCGGGATTAGTCATTGCATATGTTCCTCCCATAGATTTGGTCAGGTTTCAGATTCTGCTGTGAGTAGGATTCTAGTTCTTTTTCATTCCCCTTTCAAGATGCAATATGGAAACAAAAGGGACACTGCATGGTTAGCAATTATTCCACACCTGAACTGCCCAGTGAAGGACTGTTTTAAAATCTTTGTCCACCAAAGTTGGATCTGATTCTTTATGCAGCAATGTCTGAACATGCTGAGGTTGATTGTGGAATGCAGCCCAGTGAAGCGGTGTCATTCCCTGAAAATCACAACAAAATCATTAGAGCTTTAGTTAACATATCCTTTTTGTAGACCAGTATTTCAATCTTGAAGATATGTGGACTTGAACTCCTGGGAATTCCTCAGCCAACATAGCTGGCTGGGGATTTCTGGCAGTTGAAGTCCGCACATCTTTAAGCTGCAAAAAAGTGAAAAACACTGCTTTGGAAGATAGAATTGATCATAAATTGAATGACCAACCAATGATGGCATCGACTACCAGCCGACTCACATGACCTCCAGCCAGGGTGCCCTCACCACTAGATTACCCTCACATGGCATGACCAGTTGGTCACATAACCAACTGACCACATGACCTATAAAAGCAAAAGAGAACTGAAACAGGACACTTCAACCGAGCCTGGTGACAAAACGTTCCAAATGAACAACAAGCTCAGAGAACAAACCACCACCAACATTTACCACCCGACCTACAAATATTTTCCACCATTTCTAATTGGTCATAAAGAAAAAGAGTTTTTCTTCTCTAGAATAAAATAGATATATCCTAATAAGAATAAATTCAAATAAAGACAAATTCCTTGTGTGTCCAATCACACTTGGCCAATAAAGAATTCTATTCTATTCTATTCATAAGATGCCTTGGCATAGAAGTTACTTTGTGAAAAATTGTTCCATTTTTCTATTCTTTTAAATAGCTCTAATGGGATAAGTAGACTTTCTCATACTTTCTGTAGTTACTCTAACTTCAGCACGCTATAGTTTTCACACTATGGTTTCCATGTTTCCTGCTTAAAAGTGGTAGGAAACGCCTATCAGTTTTTAGCAATTGCAGTCAGAAGGTTCTATTTTCTAGAAAAAGATGCATAATCTAAAGAGTTGCACTTTCCTACATCTCTCCCACTGCTCTATTTCTTTTGCTGTCGCTTCTGTCATTCATTTACCTATTGAATTCTGCTTAGGAACTGAAAGGCACACTGCAAACAGGGAAGCTGACTAGGTTTTTTTTTGCCTTCATGATATACTTCGGTGCAGAAAATAATTTAGAATGCTAAATAGTATGAGTTGATTTTAGATCTTTTAGCATGAATCACTATCTCGGGGACCACATTTTAAAATCTATCCTAATTCTACATTATATTTGGGTGGAGATTTGATTGCTTACCTCATTATCCTGATGATTAATTTCACTTAGATCTGACTGCTGAAGCAAGACAGATAAAAGCCTATGGAGAACAAAACTATATTCAGTACATTACAGGTAGTCCTCGACTTACTACCAACAAAGTTACAATAGTGTTGAAAAAAGTAACTTGAAAACTGTCTTCACACTTAACAATCATCACAGTTCCCCACACTCATGTGATCAAAATTTGGGTGACATAGAGCAACAAAGATGATTAGGGGTGACATATGTCACCCAAAATTTGGGTGACATGGAGCAACAAGAGCTGAGGTGATGCAGCAGTTAGATGCAGCAGTACTGCAGGCTACTTTAGCTGACTGTGATCAGCAGTTCAGCTGTTCAAATCTCACTGGCTCAGGGTTGACTCAGCCTTCCATCCTTCCGAGGTAGGTAAAATGAGGACCCAGATTGTTGTGGGCAATGTAAATATAAGTAAACTGCTTAGCGAGTGCTTGCACTATGAGGCGGTATATAAGTCTAACAAATAAATAAACAGACAAATAAACAAAGATGATTAGGGGGCTGGAGGCTAAAACATATGAAGAACGGTTGCAGGAACTGGATATGTCTAGTTTAATGAAAAGAAGGACCAGGGGAGACATGATAGCAGTGTTCCAATATCTCAGGGGTTGCCACAAAGAAGAGAAAGTCAAACTATTCTCCAAAGCACCTGAGGGTAGAACAAGAAGCAATGGGTGGAAACTAAACAAGGAGAGAAACAACTGAAAACTAAGCAGAAATTTCCTGACAGAACAATTAATCAGTGGAACAGCTTGCCTCCAGAAGTTGTGAATGTTCCAACACTGGAAGTTTTTAAGAAGGTATTGGATAACCATTTGTCTGAAGTGGTGTAGGGTTTCCTGCGTAAGCAGGGGGTTGGACTAGAAGACCTCCAAGGTCCCTTCCAACTCTGTTGTTGTTGTTGTGATGATGACGATGATGACGATGATGATGTATTATGACATTTGCAACATCCTAAGGTTATGTGATTGTCATTTACAGCTTCCCAGGGAGCTTCCAACAAGCTAAGTCAATTCACTCCAAGTTGGATTCACTCAAATACCATGTGATTCACTTAACAACTGCCTGAGTCACTTAATCATAGCAAAAATGGTTTGTAAAATTAGGTTTGTCTCACTTAATGACTGCATTGCATAACAACAGATGTTCTGATCCCAATTGTGGTCCTAAGTCAAAGACTATCTGTGTAATACATTATCTGTTATTATTATTATTATTATTATTAGGGAGGACTGTGGGCTGGGTCAGAGCAGTGAGGGAAAGACTATGACTGCCTGCCTTGAAGAGAGTGGTTGTGCACGGCCTCCTCAAGAAGCTGTAAATCTAGAAGTTCTAGATTCTGATAATTGTTGACCAGTCTCCAACTTCATCTTTCTGGACATGAGTTTTTATCAATGGTAAAATCAACCACCTGCAGAGAAAATACCATCACTGTTCAAACTGTTCTTAACTGTTAGTTGCCCACAATCTTGTATATGAGATAGGCAGCTATATAAATTAAATAAATAAATAAATAGTATTTCTTTAAGATGCAAGTAAAAAAAGAAATTCCTGCCTCAAGTCTGCTTTAATTTGCAGAAGCTGAGAAAGGCCAAATAAGATTTCTAATGCAGGTTATAGGTTTTCTGTCTTCTTTATGCATCTCTATGATTATATAAAACAAAATAAGCATTACAAAGTTATTATAAATAGATATATTTACTTCAATTGCAGCATTAACGTCAAAGGTCAGTGTTTCTTGGCATTTAATATGGATGTATAAGGGCTAATTTTTTTTAAAAAATGTTATTGGGTATTACTATCAATCTCCTCATCAGTGTTATCACTGGCATACTGTTCTTGTTATTGCCTTCTGCAGTGAGATTTCCTGTTTTACTCAACTTGTAATGGTTAGGTTGAGTAAAGATAAAGAGAAAAGCAAATATATATGGGTTGAGGAACGGTGGCACTTCAATAGTGATCAGATTCAGAAGTACTAATTTTGTTGACTTGGGTTGATAGAAAATGAAGTGAGCAACTGGCCTACTTCCGTTCTGACCAAAGGTTTACCAGTTACCATGGGGATTGTAGAAATTTTATTTTGCAGGGATCCCAGTGTTCTGCTGTTAAAGCAAATTACGATTTCTTTTCTAAATATCACTGGTTCATTTTCTGTGGACTTTTCATTTAATAATAGTGTTATTGTGATTGTGTTGAAAACTTCAAAGCGTACTGTTCAACTGATACAGAAAGAAAAATGGAAATGACAGGAAATTAACAAAAGGCCAATGACAATGAGAAAAACCGAGATGTAGGTGCAAACAGTGAATTAAGCATCATGTATGGCTGCACATGTCATTTTCATCAATTCATCTATCATCTATCTTTTATCAAATGTTTCTTCTAAATTCTTATTTTTGGCATATCTCTCAAAATTTGATGTACAGTAATCCCTCGTTTTTCGCGGGGGTTAGGTTCCAAAAAGAACCCGTGATAGGCGAAATCTGTGAAGTAGGAACCTTTTTTTTTAACCCCTCCTACCCGGCTTCTGCGTTTTCGGCGCCCAAAAAAAGCCTGAAAAATCCTCCAACCTCTCCCTCGCTTGACGTCTGCTGTGGCTGCTTGGCACTGATCTCCTGAGCGAGCTTGTAGGCAGTTCCCTCGTCGATTTGGCGCAAACGGCCATTTCCCCTCAGGGAAAGCTGACAGTGCGGCCCGCCCTACAGCTGATGAGCGGCAGTCCTTCTGCGCACGCGCAGAGCTCATCGGACCGCTTTACTCTCCTGCTGCTGCCAGACTGAAGCAGGAGACCACCACGCAGGCGCAGAACTCATCGGAGAGGTTTGCGAGTCCCGGAGCCGCGCGCTTTGCCGCTGACTGCCTGGCCGCCCACGCAAATCCGTGAAGCAGCGAGACCGTGAAAGGTGAACCGCGATATAGCGAGGGATTACTGTATACAGTATGTATGTAAAATATAAGTGCACAGATTAAATTGAAGTCATCATGTGCATAGAATTAAATAAATAATACCAGGCAAATGGAACATATTGGTTAGTAACTTCCACATCTTTTGCTCTTAATCATGCTGGCTGGAGCTGAAGAGAGTTCAGATCCAAAAGATCTGGAGTTTTTGTACCAAGTTTTTATCTCTGGTTAATACTGGTTAATTCCTTTCCTACTTATAGCTTATAGCTGTGCTTGTCGCAGCCAGATTGGCATTGACAAAGTTTCTTTCTGTGGTCTTTTTCATTCATCAGGTGATTGGATCATAGTTGTAGTTAGGATAATTGCAAACTTTTGCAGAAGTTTGCTGATGGTTGGTGGTAACATAGTGTATTAAAAACTGCTTTTTAAAAAAGTGTATTACTAAATTAAGCTTGGATAAGAGCACCCTTTAAAAACAGAACTATAAAGTTTTTTATTTATTTATTTATTTATTATTTTGTCAAGCATATATAAGATTACAATAAAAGTATAAACATGTATACATGAGACGATTTTGAGTACATGGGAACATTAGGACAGGGACGGTAGGCATGTTGGTGTGCTTATGCATGCCCCTTACAGACCTCTTAGGAATGGGGTGAGGTCAATAGTAGAAAGTCTTAGGTTAAAGGTTTGGGGATTTGGGGAAGAAACCACAGAGTCTGGTAGTATATTCCAGGCATTGACCACTCTGTTGCTGAAGTCGTATTTTCTGCAATTGAGTTTGGAGTGGTTTACCTTAAGTTTGTATCTATTATGTGCTCATGTATTGTTGCGGTTGAAGCTGAAGTAGTCATTGACAGGAGGACATTGTAGCAGATAATTTTATGTGCTACACTTAGGTCAGAACTAAGGTGGCATAGTTCTAAATTGTCTAAGCCCAAAATTTCAAGTCTGGTGGCATAAGGTATTCTGTTGTGAACAGAGGAGTGGAGGACTCTTCTCGTGAAATATCTCTGGACATTTTCAATTGTATTAATGTCCGATATGTAGTGCGGGTTCCAGACAGATGAACTGTATTCAAGAATTGGTCTAGCAAATGTTTTGTATGCTCTAGTTAAAAGTACAATATTACCAGAGAAGAAAGAAGCTGCGCAAGATTAAGTTATATAATCACTTCTGTGGCAGTGCTGAAAAATAGTTTATATTTAATGGGGGGGAGTGCTTTTTGATCCTCTCTCACATAATTCTCTCTTTAACTGGAGAAAATAAGGCATTTTAAGTGTATTTGTATTTGTGTTTTTGCAACAACCGTCTGACTTGTGCATATAGGCAGTATGTTGATGTTGGTTGCACACACTGTAGATGTAAATCCCATCCATTGGAGTAGCACTAGCAATAGCACTTAGACCTATATAGTGTATATAAGTCTAAGTGTATGTAAAGCGTTTCACAGTGCTTTACAGCCCTCTCTAAGCAGTTTACAGAGTCAGCATATTGCCCCCAACAATCTGTTTCCTCATTTTACTGACCTTGGAAGGCTGGAAGGCTGAGTCAACCTTGAGCCTGGTGAGATTTGAACTGACAAATTGCAGTCAGTCGGCAGTCAGCAGAAGTAGCCTGAAGTACTGCACTCTAACCACTGCGCCACCAAGGAGTAATAGTTAAAATAAAATGGGGGTTACACATGGATGTCTCTTGGCCATACCCTGATTAAAAGCCTCACAGATTTCTCTGAACAAAAAGAAAGGGAGGTTAAATGCCTGAGATCTATTGCTCCAAACCCCTAGTACATTAACAGCCCGATGGCTATGAAATTCTGCAATTCTTTATCTGTTTAACTGATATTCTAGGATGCTTAAGACTAATAGAAAAGCATAGTGACTAACATTTTGATTGGGTAGAATCTAATGCAGGGGTGGGCAAACTATGGCTCTTTGAGGACCTGTGGACTTAAGCTCCCAGAATTCCTGAGGCAGCCATGAATGCATGGCTGGCTCAGGAATTCTGGGAGTTGAAGTCCACAGGTCCTCAAAGAACCATAGTTTGCCCACCCCTGGTCTAATGGAATTCTCATCTTACTCTACTGTATGGATTGCCTAAGGGAGGTGATGTTACTCATGCAATACAAGAACTTGTATTAGGGAACACTATTAAAAAAATTATCTCTGAGTAGCTTCAAGAAGGATACCTGACATTGGGGTCAGCAGTGGCAGCATGTAGGGGTAATCTTCCATTTTTATCTGGGATGTTCTGTCTGGCTCCATTTCTTAGCAGGCTAACACAACCCTCAAGCCATCCCTGAAAATGGAACAAAGTTTCGTTTACTCAGAAAATCTTGGCGACTGAGGAAAGATTCTGCACTGAATTTCCACCCTTCTTCCCCAAATTAGTGGGCACATTCATGTTACCCCATAGCCAATGTTGTACCACACAGAGCAAGTTAACTAATGCATTGTCTACTGTTAGATAACCCCACAAACCAAGGCTATATCCTGTTTATAATTGTCATCGTAGTCTGATACCTTAAATACCATTGTGGTGACTAACTGGCTGATCTTTCTCATATTTTGTTCATTGTTGTTTTTACTGTAGGATTAAAAATAAATCCTATGCAATCTGACTGGTCAGAGTTACTGCAGTAAGTTGAGGGAGGCTTTGTCCCTTTCTTTCCATGTAGATTTATTTAACTGGTCTACAGAAGGATATTTTGGGGGTACTGGAGTATCGGGAGAATAGTTTTAGACATTTCAGTCTGTAGGTAGTCAGTGCTGTTCACAATAGAGTGCGGGTAGAAATTATCTAAATTACTTCTGCACTCCACTCAAGAGAAAGAAACGGAATATATTTCCAGTGAAGGTCCATGACTAAAATAATACATTATACATATTTTGAGAAACTTGAACATATTTCTCTCTGTTTTTGTCTCTTTCACTTTCTCTCACAGAAGAGAGAATTAAACTAAATATAGGGTTGTCTTTATTGGACAAAATAAATATTTTACTTCAAAAATATTATGTGGTTTATATTTTTAAAAAAGATGATAATCTTTATTGTCATCTTTTTTACTGTGAACACACTGGCATATATTAAAAATGAAATTTTGTCGCCCACTCTCAAAAGAAAATATATAAGTACCCATACACATACGTATACACTATATATCTACATCTACATCTACATCTACATCTACATCTACATCTACATCTATATCTATATCTATATCTGTGTGCCGTATATATAACACGTATATATCTATGTATATATGTGTACACACATATATATACATACACACATTACATACATACATACATACATACATACATACACACACACACACACACACACACACACACACACACACACACACACACATATATATATATATATACATATACATATTTATATATAACCTGAGATAAAATTGAGTAAGATTTTCTAGATCTTATTTAACCAATAACTTATTTTGTTAGGCCCAACTACTGGCTATAATAAAGAATATTCATTTCTCTATTTCAGCTCAACACTTCCCCAAAACAATGTGTAAGACAAGGACATTCTGTACCAGATAGGTTGCCAAAGATAAACTAGTGCGTCCTCGGGCATCTTGAGTGTTAATATTGGCTCCCATCTTTAGCAACAATTTCACTGTATCAAGTTGGCGCCCTGAAATGGCATGCATCAAAGGGGTAGAGCCTTGGAAAGAAAATAAAATGACAAAGACATGAAACATTTTCATAGTACAAAAAGTACAGTATTGTGTCGTCACCTTGTCCCTTGTCTACATTTGGGGTTCCGTTTCAGCAAGCTTTTGCTGGGGATTTAGCTAGCAAAGTTGTTTCTATTCCTCTTTATGTATGAACAATTAGCCAACTTCAATGCAACAATAGCTGTGCTCACATGAAGGCCAAAGTTAAGAGAGGGTCTTAGAATACAGGATCTTCTGACCTTTACTTTAATTGATATATCAAGCACTTCTTTTTTAAATAAGAATTTATATTGATAATAAGTCTGTTACTTATCCAGAAACTCCAACTCCACTTCTTATCTGGATTAATTTTATTATAATGGTGTTTCCAAATCTCCCTTGCAGTTTTTCAATTTACTCCTCCAATTTACTCCAATTTACTCTGCCTTTACTCCAGTCCTTTCATTAAAGGAGATCCAGTTTCAACTCCATATTTTCACATTCAACCACAGAAATTCATTGGGTGACTTGATTCAACCTAACCTACTTCTGAGGGCCATTGTTGTGAGAGATTAAGTGGAGAAAGGAGTATGCCAAGTTGAATTCCCAAAGGAAAGGTGGGATACATATCAAATAATGAACAGTTAAATATTCAATAAATTAAGTAAATCACAGTTTAGCATATGTTCAGATATGCAGACTACGGAATGTGGGAGAATTTGGCTTTAATTCTTGATTGGAATCCCTACTTTCTTACTCTTCATGAGACATATTCATTGATTAAAACAGATTAAAACAGGTTATATGAACTCATATATCGTATATACAGGGTAGTCCTTAACTAATGGCCATAATTAGGACCAGAATTTCCATTGTTAAGCAATGGAAAGTGCCTGAATTTTGATCATGTGACCATGGGGATGTTACAACAATCTTACATGTAATAATTCAGTGAGTTGTACTTAATTTTACCATCTTCTTTGCCACAGTTGTTGAATCACTGCAGCTGTTAAGCAAATGACACAGTTGTTAGGTGAATCCAACTTCCCCCCTTGATTGCTTGGCGGAAGCTGGCTGGAAGTCGCAAATAGCAATTACATGATGCTGCCACCATTGTAGATACTTACTGGTTGCCAAGTGCCTGAATTTTGATCATGTGACCCAGGGGCGGGTTCCTAATTTTTTTACTACCACTCTGTGGGCGTGGCTTATTTTGTGGGTGTGGCTTGCCAGCCATGTGACCGGGTGGGCGTGGGCCTCAGGAGCTTGGCAGCAGCCAGAGAAGCGGGGGGCATTGACCACCCGCAACGCAGCCCCCCGCAGTGGGAGCAGCAAGACTGCGGCAGTGGTTCTTCTAGGAGGCTCCGTCCGGCCTGAATGTTTCTCCCCATTCGATGATCCTAGGCTGCCCAGACACCGGCAACCGACCGCACTGGTACTGTGACGTCACCAGTGGGCCGCTACCGGTGCTATAGAGTAGACCGCACCGGTAGGAACCCATCACTGATGTGACCATGGGGATGTTACAACAATCTTACATGCGACGACCAGTTGTAAATAACATTTTTAGTACCATTGTAACTTCATATAGTTGCTAAACAAATAGTTGTCAGATGTACAGTATATGTACATACAGCCAGCTTTTAGGCTGGGATATAGCCCTGAGATGACATTGATTGTGTTTTAGTAGGTTTGGTATACAGTGGTGTATCTGTGCTGGTCCTCCTTGATCTGAAGGTATCAAAGTGGTCTCTTCCCTATTTGGCTTAAGAGGTTAAGACATAATTGTTTTATGTTAGTTCTTCTCTTTAATCTTAGGCTGACTCCAGATGCTTCAGAAGGGGTACGTCTAGCTCCAAGATTCTTTTTTATAGGGTTCTCGGGGTTCAACACTCTTCCCATTGCTAGTTAAAGTCTACATGTAACCTCTAGGTGAGAATATTCATAAGCACATAGAATGTGCTTATGGTACACCATTTTCTGTTTCTCTGGGGAGTGGATGATGGCCATTATTTTTCCTCTCTAGAATCTCATATACCATCTATTTGTCCTGGACAACATCTTTTGCTTATTGATTGCTAATCTCTTGCTGGTCACATCTACCCGACCCACTAGAGTGGGGAGGCAAGGAATGCTGCATGACACATCCCCATCTGGCGGGACCCAGAAGAAGGGACTTCTCCATTGTGGCTCCCTCTCTCTGGAACATCATCCCCCCCCCAGAGATTAGACTGGCCCCCACTCTAACACTCTTTCAGAAGGCTCTGAAGATGTGGTTCTGTCAGCAGCCCTGGGGAACTCAGAGCGGGTTATATGTATATCTTTGCCTGCAAGAATTGCTGCTTAGAAACTGCACAGAGAGCAAACACGAACAAATCAACAGCAAAACTTTGAAATGTGAGGCAGAGTCATGTTTATTTATGTTCTTCTAATTGGTTTCTGTTTCAGGCAGGGCTTTTAAACATGCTGACAAATCTCACACAGATTTTGTGGGCAAGGAGAGTTACTTATTCTGGTGCTTAGATTTTTGAGCTGTCTCAGACAAGGGGAAGTAATAAACTTGTTTGCTTCCCTTTTTTTTTAAACTTCAGTTTTCTTTTGTGTATTACATGTCCCCTGTATATACTAGGCAAGTCCATATTGTGACCCAGAAGCTCAAAAGTACTTGAGTGTGCACAAGGTGTGGTTAAAAGGGAAAAAAAACCAAACCCACAATCAAGATAGCAGTTGCAATGTTGCAATCAAAACCACTGTTTTTAATGGGGGCTATGTATACGGCACACATAAAAAACAGATGTAGCTTTAGTTTCCCATTTTTTGCTTTTCTTAAATGACCTCAAATTGGTAGTATTGAAAAAAAGAGCCAGAGAATCTTCCACTTTCTCCTTTTTTTCCTACATTATTTTTGCAACAAGACCCAGATATTTATTTATTTACTTCTTACTGGAGAGTAGCTTCACCTATTAATAAGTGTAATATTTGGCTTGCCACAAAACTCTGATATGTATCTTTTCCTCATTGGTCTTTTAGCCACATTAACTGATTAGTGTTTTTCAGCAAGCTGTGATTCAGTTGTATATGATCTCCAAACTGGATATTTGCTGCCCCTTGGAACAGGCCACCTTAAAAATAGAGGTGTGAACTCAGACTTAACATGTCTGAAGAACACCTCAATTCCTCAATTTCAAATGCCTCAAACACTCTGGAAATCTTGGCTCCACATTGGCTTGGAATTGGATAGCACCACTTGGCCACTGTGGCTACAATGTTCAATGCAATTACATATTTTCAAATGTGTCATTTGGAATTATTGAAATTAAATACTATTACATATTTGGATATAAATATTAGACATTGGGCAAAAAAAAGGCCAAATGCTTTCTAGCCCTGTTTTATAATATGCTCATTGCCAATTTTTACCCCATTAGCTTTGGGTAATCAAAAGCATTTTTGTATCCACTCTCTGGAAGCAGCTGATGCTAACTAAATGCTTCCTAGCATTTATTTATTTATTTATTTTGTTATTCTTATATGCCGCCCAACTCCCGAAGGACTCAGGGCGGCGTACAACATAAGAGATACAAGAATAGACAAAATTTCAGCAATTTAAAAACAATACAAAATTTAAAAAAAACAGTATAAAAAGCAACAACAACATCCATCCATTCAACCACATACATACTTGGGGGGTAAGCTCAAATGGTTAAGCTGTCCCCCCCACCTGCAGGAAGAGCCATGTCTTAACGGCCTTTCGGAAGGCCAGCAGAGTGGGGATGGTTCGGGTCTCTTGGGGGAGTTGGTTCCAGAGCACGGGGCCAGCCAGAGAGAAGGCCCTCCCCCTGGGGCCCGCCAGCCGGCATTGCTTGGCCGACGGGACCCGGAGGAGGCCAACTCTGTGGGCCCTAACCGGTCGGAGGGAAGTATGCGGCAGAATGCGGTCCCGGAGATATCCTGGTCCTAAGCCATGAAGGGCTTTAAAGATGGTGATCAACACCTTGAATTGGACCCGGAGACCGATGGGCAACCAATGCAGCTGGCGGAGAATCGGTGTCACGTGGGTGTACCTCGGCACACCCACCACAGCACGCGCAGCCGCATTTTGCACCAACTGAAGTCTCCGGATACTCTTCAAGGGTAGCCCCATGTAGAGCGCATTGCAGTAGTCCAAACGCGAGGTGACAAGGGCATGAGTGACCGTGAGTAAAGCCTCCTTCTCCAGATATGGCTGCAGCTGGTGCACCAGGCGAACCTGTGCAAAGGCCCCCCTAGCCACAGCAGAAAGGTGATGATCTAATTTTAGCTGTGGATCTAGGAGGACCCCCAAGTTGTGGACCTGGTCTGAGGGAGTCAGTTTCGCACCCTCGAAGACCAAGGAGGGACAGTTATCATGGTCCTTAGGAGGCATTATCCACAGCCACTCGGTCTTGTCGGGATTAAGTCTGAGTCTGTTCCTCCCCATCCAGATCTTAACGTCGTCCAGGCATCGGCACATTACATCAACTGCCTCCCTGAAGTCAGACGGGGTGGTGATGTACAGCTGGGTGTCGTCAGCGTACTGATGGAAACACACCCCATGCCTGCGGATGATCTCACCCAACGGTTTCATGTAGATGTTAAACAGGATGGGCGAGAGAACCGACCCCTGGGGCACCCCACATAGTAGGGGCCTGGGGGACGATCTCTGCCCTCCTGCCAACACCGACTGCATCCAATCGGCGAGATAAGAGGACAACCACCACAAAACGGTGCCTCCCACTCCCAACTCGCCGAGCCGATGCAGAAGGATACCATGGTCGATGGTATCGAAAGCCACTGAGAGGTCAAGTAGCACCAGGATGGAGAAGTTCCCCCCATCCCGGGCCCACCAGAGATCATCCATCAGAGCGACCAAGGCAGTTTCTGTACTGTAGCCGCGCCTGAAACCCGACTGATAAGGATCTAGATGGTCTGTTTCATCCAGGAGCTGCAGAAGCTGGGTCACCACCACCTTCTCTACAACTTTACCTAGAAAAGGTAAGTTGGAGACTGGACGGTAGTTTTTCAAATCGGCTGGATCCAGGGAAGGCTTCTTCAGGAGGGGTCGCACCATCGCAGCTTTTAATGACTGCGGTACGGATCCCTCTCGCAAAGAAGCGGTGATCACCGCCTGGATCCAGCCGCGTGCCACCTCCCTGCTGGCCGAGACCAGCCAGGAGGGGCACGGGTCCAATAAACAGGTGGAGGTACCCATCGCTCCCATAGCCCTGTCCACATCCTCGGGAGAAACAGGCCCAAACTCTTCCCATAATGGTGGACTAAGACTCGCCCCTGTCAACTCTATGGACTCTGCCACGCCGGAGTCCAAATTTGACCGAATCTGAGCGACTTTATCCGACAGAAACTCAGCGAATTCCTCAGCTCTGCCTTGTAAGTGTTCCTCGCTCCCCCCTTTTGCAAGGAGGGAGCGAGTCACCCTAAACAAGGCGGCTGGACGAGAATCTGCGGACGCAATAAGAGCGGAAAGATAAGATCGTCTTGCCGCCCTTATCGCCACTAAATAAGATCTGATGTAAATTCTTAATAGTGTTCGGTCAGACTCGGTCTTTATTATTACTACTACGGCTGCTGCAATTCCTGCTTTGGTCAAAGCCTCTACTGTCCCTTAATATCATTAGACTAATCAGGAATGGAATTATTTGAGGTGTCACAGGTTCGCAGTTTGATAGGTATCATTGCTATCACTGCTACTATGTAATCACAGGTGAACATATTCTACAAGTGAGCAGTCAGTCAGGATGGGCCGCCACATTTGTGATGCAAAATATAGACCACGCCACGGGTGTCAAACTCGATCACGTCACGTGATGTCATGTGATGTATCGCAATGTTTTTTACCTTTGCGGAGCTGGGGTGGACGTGGCCTGCACATGATGCATCCAGCCACGGGCCGCCAGTTTGACACCCCTGATATAGACAAATAAGTACCTGCATTACAGTTCCTAAAGGTTCTGAAAGAATGCATAGCTACTCCTACCCCTTTTCAAGAATGAGGAGCCATTGCAGCATGGTGGTTAGGAGTGTTGGAATGGGATTGGTGGGAACTAGGTATTAAAGTTGGTTGTAAAAATCAAAACCAGACGCACACACAGATGACTGATTCAGCTGGATTCATAAACGTCTTTATAAACATAGTAACAAATGAATTTACAATACCATTAGCAGAGTTCTTCTTCCATGTAGCAACAGTTAAAAGTAAAACACAAGCAGCTTCTAGTTCAGAGTTCAGAAAGGACAAGAGAGCAGAATGGAAGAGAGAGCAGAGTGGAGACTGGAGCCACACCCAGCCTTAAGCTAAAGCTTCCAGTTTCGATTCTCTGCACAGGCTCAGAAGTGGTTAGCTCCCATTGGCTGATTCAGTTGCTATGCCCAAAATCACCCAGTGAGCTCCATAACCTAGTGTTAGAATATTCATGAACTGGGAGAGCCAATGGTAACAAGGTTAGCCAATGAATAGCATTGGCTAACCTTGTTACCATTGGCTCTCCCAGTTCATGGATATTCTAACACTAGGTTATGGAGCTCACTGGGTGATTTTGGGCAAAACCCTTTCTCTAGCGGAATCTGAGCGAACAACTTGTGGTTGTGATGTTAAAGACAGGCTATACATATCTAAGTGCAAGCCATCATCAAACCTTTGGTTCCCCCCCTTCCCCCAGAGTTGTAGAGAAAGCTTACAATGAGCAGCTGCAGTAAATATGGAAATCCATATTGCCAGTGACAGTGTTGGCTTTCAAGACATATGATTCTGATAAACCCCTTGTTATTTCACATATTTTAGACACTTATGATTTCAAGTCTGTTATACTGAGGGCACATTTTATTAGACAGGAAATATAGTAAATGATTGTGCAATGAAGCTGTAAATAAAAGTGTTTTTTAAAAACCCCATGACTTTTCTTCTGTAACATAGAAGATAGTCATATCAAAACTGGTGCTACAATAAAACCATAGGAATCAGTTACCTTACCCTCACTATCACAGCATTCTAATATCGAAGGATCTTCACGGATGACAGCAGTTAAAGTATTAATATCTCCATGAGCTGCTGCTTGATATACCAGAGTTAGGTCAATTTCTTCTGCTGAATCGCCTGTGAAAATTAATGTTTGCATTAGAATGAAGAATCCTGTCTCTTGGAAAGAAGGAAATAACTACCGTATTTTTCGGAGTATAAGACGCACTTTTTTACCCCCCAAAAGAGGGTGAAAACTTGGGTGCATCTTATACACTGAATGTAGACCCACCCACCCACCTACCCCCACCCTTTGGCCTCTGTCTTCCAGCAATTTACCTGTTTGCAGCAGAGGGAAGAGCCTGTAAAGCAAAGCAAGTCACTAGCACTTCCCAACCTACAGCTGACTTGCCACCTGGGAAAATGAAAGTGAAACTGCAAAGAGGCAAATAGCTGGGAGAGACTCGCAGATTTTTATTTTTTGCTGAACTGGATGGAAGGGGGTAAGTGAATAACTATAAATGTCTGTAGAATGTTCAAATTATTAGACTTATTTTTTAAAGACTGTTTTATTATTGTTCTAGAGCCAGGGGCAATTTTAAGACTTGTGGACTTCAACTCCCAGAATTCAACAGCTAGCTTTGTTAGCTTTGCTGGCTGTGGAATTCTGGGAGTTGAAGTCCACAAGTCTTAAAGTTGCCAAGGTTGGAGATCCCTGTAAATCTAGACAACTTAACAAAATAAAGAAGCTTTTTAAAATAAATGCTTGCTCTGAAGAGGCCCAGTGCTATTGTCTCTTCTTTTAAATAATAGAGAATAATGTATACTTCCAGAAATTTTAATTAATTTTAACAGCTCTGTACAAGTATAGTCTGAAATGTAACAGTGTCCTGTTTATATTAGAGTTTAGTTACCTTGGAGTAGATCTATTTAAATAATTGGGAGGAGTTAGTGTGACTACATTTAAGAAAACTACATTTTTCTTAAATGTTCTACATTTAAGAAATATACATTTCTCCAATTCTTTGCTATTTCTATGGGTCAGGCACACATGCACAGAAATACACAGCAAACAGTGTATATCATCTGTGCTGTTTGCTGTTTACTGTTTGGCAAATTGCTTGGAGGCAGATGCCTTTTTTCCTTGTTTTCCTCCCCCAAAACTAAGGTGCGTCTTATACTTCGGTGCGTCTTATACTCCGAAAAATACGGTATGTTTAATAGTGAAACAAGAAGATCCAACTTTGAAGATCTGTGGAACCAAATAATCTTTATGGATTCTCCTTCCTCATTCTCTCTACTGTTGGCACAACTTCCTTCTGAGTCTAGGAACCCATACTGCATGACCTAAATATAGGAGAGAAAGGGATTTCTAAATGAAAAGATACCTTAGCATCACTTATAGTGTAAAGCAGGAAATCTAACTTGGATCTTAGCACTCTGTGCTGTAGTAAAATCTGAACCAATTTGGGACCTCTTGCTTTTCCACAAACAGAAATATTTCAGGTTCTTCCTGTTTGATTCTTTCAGAGAAATTTCATTTTTAGCCAAAGGCTGGCTGGCTAAACAGGTTTTTTAAAAAATTAAATTAAATTTAAATTTAAATTACATTTAAATTAAATTTGTCTCTGTTGTCTTTTTGAGCTGTTTCACTGGTCTTTGAAAAAAAAGAAGAAGCTTAGAGAGCTAGAAGGACAGTAAACAATAGTTTGTTCCTTCTGTTCCTTTTTACTTGCGATATCCCCAAATTCTATAGCAGCCGCATAGGGGAACCCCGCAACAAGATTGCTGAACTCAAATTTAGGACAACCCTTTTTAGAACGAAGTGGAAGGTATGCTTTCCTTGCAGTTAAATCAAAAGGTAACCTAGCAACTAATGTTGTTTCATTTTAGAGAAAACCAGTCCTATGTACTCTGGTCTTTGAACAGTACTCATATTCAGAGTGCACTGTGTGATTATCTCTTTTCCACTTGAAAGCTAAACACATGGAAAAGAAAAGAATTGGACTACACAATTGGTAGCATTCACTGAATATGTATTTTCAGGATGGCATCTGCAAAGAATATTTTGCTTGTGCAAAGTAGCTCCATGCACATTGGTGCTTTATGTGATTGGAATACTATGTGATAACAATTTATAGTTTTGACTGCAGGGAGAATCTTATGTACATTGGCTTCTTTCACTATTTACACTTTAAAAGCATAAGCAATGAAATGGAACCTCATGGCATAGCATAGACCAGTGATCACTGAATGGAACAGAAGATACCCAAGACCATATTCTGAGGCTACTTTCTTTACCCACTTTAACAATTGCGGATGCCTATGACATGGAACAATAGCCCATTCACAGCTAAAAGGAATGTTGTGTCATTTCCCCTATGTCAGGTTCCAGGAAGCATGCACTCTGCGACTCCACCCCCTCCCGGCATCGCTCGACTCAAACCACAGTCGCCCAGCTTCTCGGCGCTTTGCGCATGCGCCCGAAGATGCCCGCTAGCCATCAAAAGGTGGGGCTGACATGCAGCCCCTCTACCACAAGGACGCCTAGAAGAGAAAAGGCAGAGAGTAAGGACGTTCTGTTACGTGGTCGCCCCCGGTTTTCTGGGATATTTACGGTAAAACCGGGCGATGAGTCTATCAGCTCTGACGTATGGGACCCATGACGCATCCGCCAGCGGGTATCCTTTGCAAAGCACCAAGTATTGAATACGGCCCCGATATAATCAGGAGTCGATGATCTCCTCGACTTCATAATGTGGAGCTTCTTTGACGTTTACAGGGCCACGTGGCAGGCCGGCTGGCCATAATGGGGATGTTTGGGCGGGGCATATTAAACTAACATGAAACACTGGGTGCGTCTTTTCTAATAACAGTGGGAATTTTAACTGCACTGTGATGGGGTTTATTATTTTAATGATAGGGAATGGACCAATACACCTTGGTGCTAGTTTTTTACATGGTACCTTCAACCTTAGGTATTTCATGGAAAGGTACACTTTCTGGCCTACAGTAAAAAGGGTTTGGGATCTTCTTTTCCTGTCGGCTTGCAGTTTATACCTCTGCATAGCTGTTGCTAACACTTCCCGGACATTGACCCATACCTTTTTCATCCCGGATAGGCATTCCTGTACCCCCGCATTGTCGGATTGCAGTTGAGGACATTCAGGGATTGGAACTAACTAACTCCCCGTAGCAATGTGGAATGGAGTATATCCGGTGCTAATGTGGACAGCATTATTGTAGGCCACTTCCGCGAAGGTTGACAAGTCCGCCCAGTCATGCTGTTGGTGTTTCACATAACACTGAATATACTGTTCCACCATTGCATTCATTCGTTCAGAAGCACCGTTAGTAGCAAGGTGGAAGGCAGAACTCAACCCTTCTGATGACCCAATGCTAAGTAAAAACTGCTGCCAGAACATAACAGAACTATGGCTTCTGTTATACGTGGAACCACGACAATCGGATTTGTTCTTGGTGGGGTCTGATTTCTAGGAAGAGTTATTCGGTTATGTGTGTTGCCGGCTGACCGCCAAGCACAGAACCATCCATCCGCTCGAAGCGTATAGGAGTGGCTAACTTCCTAGGTTGTAGGCTCAATTGAACGGCCATATCAGAACTCATAAGACACCTAGTGCATCCGGAGTCCACCAAAGCCTGACACTCCTGCACTTTCGTGGCCGTCCTAATCTTTACCTGAACAAGGAAGGGACGTACAGGATCGCTTACCATGGGGTCTTCCACCACCTCATCATCGCTAGTACTGGACTCCTCTACTTCCACAGGCGCAGCATCAGTAACAGTGGAGGGGCCCACCTGTTGTGACATGCACATACTTTTGGTTGAATGGCGAATGCTCCTCCTCGCCATGGCATGCCCACTACCCCGAGGTATTGTGGTACTAGGGATAGGCGCTGTGGGTTTTTGGCTATCAGGACATTCCACAGCACAATGTCCTGGCTTTCCACAGCAGAAACAAATCATCACTCTTTTGACCGGTGCAGTCCTGGTCGATGACATAAATGGTGTCCTTGGCGGTACGATCACTTGTGTCGCAGGCAATCCCCTGCTCTGTCTTGTTGATGTGCCACCCCTCTGTCTGGGGACCCAATCCATTCGAGACCTATCATCTCGTCATAATTCAGCATTGATTTCTGTCGCGGCTTGCATCCAAGAAACGAGACGCATTGGCAAGCCGCGGGTCACACATGCTTGTCTCTACTGCCGATCTAAACCTGTCTTGAACTGATGGACAAGCAGTTTCTCTGGCCAGCTGCGTACCTTGCCCGCCAAGCATCTAAACTGGCATATATAGTCCACCACTGGCCTGCCTCTTTGCTTGGTCAACATCAGCTCCCCCTCCACTTGCTGCATGTGGGTTGTATTCTCAAACCTTTTCTGTAACACTGCTAGGAAAAGGCCTATGTCTCCCAACTCCACTGCATGATCCCCATATAGGTCAGCCACCCATTCAGCCACCTCGCCCTCCAACACAGCTGCCACGGCCATAACCATGGCCCACTGGGAGTTATATAGGTGACCGTACCTATTGATATGGTTGACCACCTGACCCAGGAACAGAGCAACGCTATCCGGGTTGCTGTCAAACATCATCTTCATTGCAGGACCCTGCACCTGTCCACCCGGACTGGATCCAAGATGCATACTCTGTCCAGCAACACCAGAGCGACCCTGTTCAGGCAGGGCTCTGGTAACAGGCCTGTTTGGTAGAGGTTCCCCCAACCATAGACCCAGACCTGAAGTGCTTGGGCCAGCCTCTGATGTAATAACATGAGGGGAAGAAGGCCCAGGGAGGTGTGCCCTGTACCTTGATATCCCCACCATAGGCTCAGCGGTTTGCCTCCAAATGCCTGCATCAGGAGCCTGAAAGCCAGTAGGTCCAAACATCTTCCTTATAACATCCATTGTCTGATTGCCTACAGCTATTGAGTAGCTCCACTTGTCTTTGGATATCCTTCGTTCTCTCCACTGGGTGAAGTGGCTTTTAGTAGGTGTCAGCGCTGGAGGGGGGTTCCCGTATGTAGTAAGACCCACAGAACCCTGCCACCAACCTCCAGTAGCCCCTCTTGTTCGCACCTGTTCTGAGGAGCGTCAACCCCAACATCCACACCCAAGTCCTTGGGCACCGGTTTCAGCAAGGTTAGTCTCTCCTTGGGCCTCACATCAGGGCCCACAGACAACGAAGGTGACACCTCTGGATTAGGCTCAGACAGCGTTACTGACTCTTCAGCCAGCTCTCCAGCTTCTAGGCTACCTTCAATCCCCTCTGCCATTACCACAATCTTTTTGTTAGGAATTTGGCTGCTGACAACCTGTCAGGTTCCAGGAAGTCATTGGAACAAAAGCTCGAACACAAACGTCTGTACATGAAGTCTTTTAATTCTCCAACTCCCGGCACTCACCAACAATCATTCATTGAATGAAGACTTTGTCAGCAGCAATCACCCAGTGCTCCCGTCACCTATTTAAACTGTAGTATGTGCCCCACTCCGTGACTCCACCCCCTCCCGGCGTTGCTCAACTCAAATCACAATCACCCAGCTTCTCTGCACTTCACGCATGCGCCCGACAACGCCCGCTAGCCAACTGGTCGTTGCTAACACCACTGGCGGTCTGCACTGGCATCTCCAGGCTTTGCAGAAAGTCCGTCAGCTGGCGAACATCAGGAGGTTCCCCCCTGCCCGAATGTCAGCAACGTGAGGCTCCCTCCGCCCAAATGGCAGCCCCAAAAGGTGGGGCTGACACCCTGTTTTTTCTATGGTTTGATATTATCCATTCTTTAAACCAGATTTAAACCGGATAGAGCAGTGATTCCCAACCTTTCTAATGCCGCGACCCCTTAATATAGTTCCTCATGTTGTGGTGACCCCCCAACCATAAAATTATTTTTGTTGCTACTTCATAACTAATTTTGCTACTGTTATGAATCGTAATGTAAATATCTAATATGCAGGATGTATTTTCATTGTTACAAATTGAACATAATTAAAGCATAGCGATTAATCACAAAAACAATATGTAATTATGCCAGATCAGAAATTCTCGGGCCAGTCTTTGCAAGAGCACAAGGAATATCATCTTCCACAACAAGTCTACTTCTGTATTTAGACTTGATAACCAACAAGTGTACAGCAATATTTCTCAATCTCAGCAACTTTTAAGGTGCCTGGACTTCAACTCCCAGAATTCAAAGCAAAGCTGGCCCCTTAGCTGATGCCATCAAAGCTCAGCCGCCAGGTGTCACAAATGCTTCTAACTGAATGGCACCTCTCCCGACCAATCGGAGGGCTCAGGCGAGTTGAGTCGATATGGCCAGGCTTGTGGCTGTGCGGGGGGGAACAGAGGATGCCAGGGCGACCCCTGGGAAATGGTCGTTCGACCCCCAAAGGGGTCCCGACCCCCAGGTTGGGAACTACTGGGATAGAGGATTCTTAAATAGATTGGCCTTTGAATGAAGGCAAATATACTGTACATGTCCCAGGATAATGTTGCACTTGTTGCAGGATCCAGTCTGGGTTGGTCACCGGAACCAGAGGTTTAGTCTTCCGACCTTTCGGACTCATGCTGGAGTTCCTCTTCAAGGAAAACTTCTCTTTAGCAGAATACATTGTTTTTCTTTAAAGTGGGCTGCATAGTCAACCCATTTCTTTGGAAATGCGTATGAAAACATTATCTATGTTTGCTGTTTGCCAATCTGAGAGGGCACTATTTATACCTTTTTAAGACTCGGTCCTATTGGCTAGAGGGCAGATTTAACCCATTCTTGGAGGCTAGCTCCGCCCACTTTGGAGAAGATGGAATTATACAGGAATTTATTATAACTCTCTGCTGCTGCTAGTGGACTTTATTTATTCTTTGTTTCAATTAATGCAGCTCAAAATAATTTCTCATACAGTTTTAATTTAGTGTATTTTACAATGGAAATAATAATGTATTCCATACAATGGAAATCATTGTCTACATGCCATGAAATCAGTGCCAACTTTTAATGACCATATGGATGGATTTTCTAGAAATGACTATTAAAATACAATAATAAAAACATATTCCTTAACAAAGGAGAAGGAAACCAGAAGAAGCAAAATCATTCATGCATAACACTCCCCCAGAATGTCCATCTATATCTCTATCCTGTTTTCCTGTTTTCCTTCCCATAACATAATTCTGGCCAGTGTAACAGTCCAAAAGAAAAGGGGTGCTAGCAGAAAGCTTAAGTCAACCTAACAGGAGGTTCTTTAAAAACCTCTCTTTTAAAAAAGGGGGAAGTGGGCAGGATATACTAAGTCACCATTATCCTTTATCTTAACATTAGTTATTGGCCTTTTAAAAATAGATATGAAGGTTAGCAGAACCACAGGTAAACATGAGGTTGTTTGAACAAGATGTATATTCCCTATGAAAACCATCTCCTTTTGTGCATTATAGGGAAAGGGGAGCAGGAATATCTAAGAGTTTTATCTGACTTGACCAGCATTAACATTTAGCATTCTTGCACACCTACAAAGATGTGAGTCACCAAAAAACACTGTTGATGACAGTTTTAGCCTTCCCACTTTCTCAAAGATCTGATATTTGCATTTTCCATAATGACTTGGAATTATCCTCCAAGAAAAGTATAGCTCGTGGTTTTAACCTGTTGGCACTCTGTTCAAAGCATTATTGTTACTTTTCTTTGCCACTCTGCTAGTAAGTCTACCAGGTCAGGGGCGGGTTCTAACTTACCTCGCCGCCGGTTCGCTTCCTCCTGCGCTGCGTGGGCGTGTGCGCATGCAAAAAACAGCTTCTGCGCATGCGCAGAAGCCAAAAACAAGATGACGGCGCCTATGGCGCCACCATTAGAGCCGGTTCAGGGGCGTGGCCAACCGGCAATCGCTCCTGGTTCGGCGAGCGGGTGGAAATTCCCGCTACCGGTTCTATAGAACCAGACCGAACTGGGAGCAACCCATCTCTGTACCAGGTCCTGTAAGAGGGTTCTATGGCAATGCCATTCTCCAATGCCTTTCTGTTCTTGCTGGTCTTGTGCATAAGAAGGTCCAGAGAACTCCCTCAACATGTGCATAACTGTTCATTCAATGGTCATGAATCTGGATTGTATAAATAGCCTTACACATGTTTTGCATGCATGGGAGCGGGGGAGGTTTAATATGAATGTATGAAAACCAGATGCATAAGATCCTAACTGATATTCACACCCCCTCCACTGTCATTCCATTATTCATATACTGTAACAACAGGCATGGAGCTTCAGGATTGTGTTTGGTAAGGTTGAGGATTTGGATGGAGCATGAAAATACATTGCTTGAGTAATATAAATGTTTATATTTCAAACTGTATGTTTCTTGAATAGATATAAGCCACTGGGAACCTCAGGAAGTGAGCCATAGAAGAAACAAATAATAAAACAAAGTAGGAGTGATATTTGGTGCAATAAAATGCAAGCAGACTGCGTGGCCATCACATTTTTATTTTGTACAAACTAACTTTATTATATGTACTGTAATATGCAAGTGCTGGTGAATCATAAAAAAGCACCAGCATAAAACAATGCAATGAAGAAAATATTGAAGTCAGTGATGGACTGCAGGACAATGGACCATAAAAAAGATTGGGTTCTCTAATTTGACTTTCTCTTTTAATACACAAGAGAGAAGATTTATGCTTAAAAACAACAATAACATTTACAGATATTAATCCATGTGTCCAATTCTGTTGTATGAAGTTTTTGTTGAATAGTTGGAGGAAATTTATAAAATGATATCTATTGTGTAGTGGTCTGCAATAGGCAAGAGTAGACCAGCATAGATACAACAGCGTTTATTGACTCAAATTGAACTGAGGAACAACAGGCAAATCCCTGTAATTTATACTCTGGGCCCACAGGCCTTCCAGGGGTGAAATGCTCCTGGTTCTGGCGGGCCAGTCGGTTGTTGTAGAGCCGATAGAGCCGATAGAGCCGATAGCGATTGCAGCGCGAGGCTTCCCCCACCCGCTTCCCCCACCTACCTGGACACCGCCATTTGGGTTCTTTTACCCTCTGCGCATGCGAAAAGTGCACAGAGGGTAAAAGAACCCAAATGGCGGCGTCCAGGTGTGTGGGGGAAGCGGGTGGGGGAAGCCTCGCGCTGTGATCGCTATCGGCTCTATCGGCTCTACGATGACTGACTGGCCCGCCCGAACCGGGAGCATAACCAATAATAATACTAGAAAGAGCCCGCCCAAATATGAATGTTCTTAGTTTCCCTCCAAAACAGTTGAAGTTAACAGTTAGGGTCATCTAAAGGTTAGTTTCTGGGCTTAACACAACTATATATATATTCAATACATAACAATATCATTGGCCCAAGAATCCCTTTTCCACATTTCAATGGTGTAGCAGTTGTATCTGATTACTCAGTGAGAGTATTGGGTACATACTCTGCATATGGTCTACTTTGCAGAGAATGGGCACTCTCAGCTTTCTGAAACTGGGAGTAGAGAAATCCTTGTCATGTTCGTCAATTCCCTTTAGTGTGTGACTGTCTGTATCTGGAGATAGAGTCCTAGATGGCAAAGATTGTAGCAGGGGTGAAATCCTCCCGGTTCGCCCGGGCCAGTCCTTCGGCGTATAGCCGATGGAACTGGCGGCGGTCGCGGCGTGGAGCTTCTCCCACCCGCTTTCCTGGCCCGGCTGAACGCCGCCATTCGGGTTATTTTTCCCTCTGTGCATGCGCGCGCATGCACAGAGGGAAAAATAACCCGAATGATTGTGTTCAGCTGGGCCGGGAAAGCGGTGATTGTGTTCAGCCGGGCCGGGAAAGTGGGCGGGAGAAGCCCCGCGCCGAAGGACTGGCCTGGGCGAACCGGGAGGATTTCACCCCTGGATTGTAGTCTATGTGATTCAGTGATTCATACGCACATTTGCTCTTTACTCTTAGCCATGTCATGACAAATCCAAAATCTTGCATGAAATTGCCCTTTGGACAGAATTAAATGGAGAAACCTTGGAATTGAAGGAACCCTGGTGGCTCATATTAGCAACTAAATAATTAGAATCTACAAGAACTAGCCCCGAAAACAACAATATAGATAACAGCTACAAAAAAATGTTGAAATTTCAAGGTGAAGTGGGAAGTATAAAGATAGTCAAGGCAATATCAGTCTGTAATGTTATTTCATAGTAGAAATCTAATCCTTTGATTAATTATATGAAAAGTTAGATAAGAAATAGAATTGAGCACGTAGTATAAAGATCTTAAACAGAAAACTGAAACAAAATTATCACCTCCCTTCCCCAAGAGATCATTACTACATCCATCTTAATTGTTCCAGGAAAAAAAAGTATGCTTTTTTTAAGACTCAGCAAACTTAATTATGTATGTTAACACAAATATACCCAAACAGCCAATTTAAATAATTATTATTCAAAGGAAATGACTCCAGTCACAAATTTTTCTATTACTTTCATTTTGTAGTCTCAGAATAATTTATTACGATCAGGAAACACAACTGATTACTAACGACAAAACATAGGAGGCTGGTTTTGAATGGCACAGAAAATAATAAATCAAACACAGCCAGGTTTTCTCCCCCCACTCCAACAATACACCTGTTTCAATTAATAATTTAGGCAGCAAACGTAAATGGCTGATTTCAAAACAGACTGCCGAAAAAAACCTGCTTTAAAAATCAACAAGTCCAGAAAACCAAATCGGACAATTTAACTTGAAATTCATGTTATCCCAGATTTCCCTATACAACGTAGAGCTTTTCGTACTGTGTTCATGAAATACAACTATAGGACAGGATATATATATTCATGAATGAATCCTAGCATGAAAAAACAACTATCTTACCTTTCTGATGATCGAACACCGATGAAGTGCTAAAATCCATGACTGATTCTGAAATCTCTACAGCTAGAGCCTCTATTTTATTAGTAAACAATGCATGTCTACCAATTGCTGTCACCTGTCTCCTTTGATTTAAATCTGCCTTCTTAAAAAAAGACAAAGAATAGGAGTGTCAGCTATCTTCCACTGCCAATAGATCCAATGGAAAACAAGCCTTGCAAATAGATTAAGGCATTACAGTTTCATGGGGGGAAAAAATCAAGCATTTTTACTCCTTTGCTTAGGAAGGGAGCTGCTGGTAGTGCAGCATCAGCTCTCAAAACGCTGTACTTAAACTGCAATCTCTGGATGAATGAGAATCCACAATATCAGACAGAGCATGTGCAAAGCTTGCAATGCTATTTAAATACTGATGTGGTTATTTCAGAGATAATAAGGTTTATGTGGTGACGACAAAAAGAGTAAAATCGTCTCTGGAGATTGCAAACATATACCCACTGCTCATTACTACATAGTTTATTTCAGGAACAATCTTTTACAGGATGGACAAGTATTTGTCTTTTCTTGTTTTTGTGGTGAGTGGGGAGCAGAGAAGGCTACAGCAAGCAAGGGGTGATGTTGTGAAATTGACTGGGCCATGTCTTGTAAATGGATGGGGATGGGACAATCCATCTAGCAAGAAATGCAGAAGCACTGCAGTGGTACAAACAGTAATAAAATAGCTGCTTCCCAATAGCTGTGCTACGGAACCAGACTTCATATATATGTTGATCTGAGATTGTGAGGGTAAAGAGGGTAGCACAAATTCCATGGGGCTTCCAAAAGCCATGAACTATAAACTTGCTTTCTTCTCTAGTGGGAAGCATTTGAAGACAGTTACACATGTCTCTCATGGATCGGACTGCCAAATTTGGTAGTTCCTTCTGTAAATTAAATAAAGGTAAAGGTAAAGAAGTCCCTGCGGATTTTACTCTGCTATTTGTTGCCAGCTATAGGGGCGCTGCTCATTTCTGTTTCAAGGTGATTGAGTCCGAAGACATTTCTGCCGGCATGTGGCCAGCATAACGTCATGGAGTGCTGTTACCTTCTCACCAAAGTGGTACCTATTTATCTACTCGCATTTGAATGCTTTTGAACTGTTAGCTTGGCAGGAACTGGGGCGAGAATGGGAGCTTACCCTGTGTTTTCCTAAATAATGGTTCCCCAGTAGCAAGTATTATTACAGTAGATAAAGTCTCACATCTTTTTCATCTTAATCATAGTTTTTTCTCCAGTATTTTACATTAGAGATAATAGTTAGACTCATGATAAAAATATACTCTCTTTCTCATAAGAAGAAATCATTTCTAAATCTGTTCCATTTGAATGCGATAAAGTTCTAGCACCTAAAAGTAGGATTGAAGTATTACTCTGAAGAGTTCAAGGACAATTTAAAATTTAATATGATTCATTTACAGGATTGATCTACAGAAATAATATTGCATTACAATACTACACTTGACAAAAATCTATGTTGTTGCTAAGAAGCGATACTGACTTGATGTCACATAATCAATCTATCAGTCAATAATTCTACACTGAAGATTGGATTTCTAGTAGTTTCTCTAACACAGAGGATGGATATTTACATGCCAGCTGCTGTGGCCTAGAGGTGAAGCTCTTGCCTCCCAATCAGGAGGTTGTGAGTTCAATTCTAGGTAGAGGCAGATATAGGGTCTCCTGCTTGGGCAGGGGGTTGGACTAGATGATCTGCAAGGTCCCTTCCAACTCTGTTAATCTGTTAAATGAAGAGTAAAGCACCAGATTAAACACATTACAAAGATTAGGTATCGGCAATTTGATCAAAAGTATTTTATTTCCTTCCTCCACAATTTCAGATTATTTTATTTTCCTTTAAAAGTTCAGTTTCTGCCATTCCCATACTAGTTAGAAAATTTGTTTTTTAAAAATAGTACAAAAATTTATCTGCTTTTTGTGAATGTCTTTTTCCAAGAAAAGAATGAAGATAGAATTTGCAAACAAATTGCCTTGATATAACATATTATTTTTCACGAATGTGTGTATATTCTTATATATTTAATATAAATGTGTGTACACACACACACACATATATTTAAAAACATATTTAATGTAAGTGAATTATATTGTAAAATTGAGAAAAGCATAAATGTTGAAGGCTAACTATTTTTTATTTATGTACTGTGATGAATGGAGCCAAGATACCTTTTTATTTTTTCACATTATTGATTAGGTTATCTTACTACCAGAAATACCAAATATCAAGTACCAAATTCCACTACTCAAGAACCTGACAGTTGTGTTGCCCTCTCCATCCTCCTCTTCTCCCCCCCCCCAAATGTTCACGGATGATATTCTTTGTACTTGGCAGATTTTAAAAATGCTCCAGTGGCCCTTGCCAGTTTGTTTGTTTGTTTGTTTTATTTGTCAAGCATATATGATTAAAGCAAAGTATAAACAGTAAAAATATGATTGTATATACAGTATATAGAACCTGGCCTAGAGGTTAACACTTCTGCCTTATCACAGCAGACTGCCCAGGTTCTAATTCCACTATGGGTATGGCTATCTGACGAGAACAAAATAGCTCGAAATAGATCTATAATAGTCTCCCTTTATTTTCATTTATCAGCAAAAAATGTTACACACACACACACACACACACACACACACACACACACACACACACACAAACACAAACACACACACACACACACACACACAAACACATAATAGTAGAAGCATGAATAAGAGTATAAGAGGTATGAATATATGGGTACATTAGGACAGGAACGGTAGGCACGTCCCTTAAAAGCAGTTTAAGTTCTTCCTGCTTTCCTATTAAACCTGTTTTGCCCATTTGCAGCATCCCCTGGAAAGGAACAAAGAAAAATGCTGTTACTCAACTGTGAAAGTTCTGTTGCTTGCCTCTCATTATTTGATTGTTTCAAGCTGTAAACACCGATGGGGGTGGGGAATGGAGTGAGAAAAGGGATGGGCTTCAATCACATGCTTCCAGCCACAAGTGACACTTTGACTCCCCCTCCCTTTCTCCCCCTTCCCAGTAGATGCTCTGTTCTGGGAAGATGATCTTTTAGGAAACTTCTTCTGCCAGGAAAAGGTCTCCGAAAAAAATCTCCCACCCTGACTGAAATTTTTCAGTGCTGCAATCCCAAGACATCTGGAGATGCCATATTAGGAATGGCTTTAACAATGTATAAATATGTGGATGCAGTTTTGATTGTCTTAAGCACAGAGGTGGGTTCTAACTTACCTCGCTACCGGTTTGCTTCCTCCTGCGCCGCTTGGGCGTGCTGCATGGGCGCACGCACGCACGCGCAGTGCCGAAAAAAAAATTCCCCCCAAAATCCAAAAACAAGATGGTGACGCATGTGCAGTGCCAGAAACTCAGCTTCTGCGCATGCTCAAAAGAAAAAAAATGAAAAAAATCCCCCCCCCGCAAAAAAAATCCAAAAAGAAATTCCAAAAAAAGATGGTGGCGCCCATGGACTGGCACCGACCGAACTGGTTCTGTGATGACATCGTGATGTCACCAACGGGTTGCTACCGGTTTGGGCGAACCGGTCCGAACCGGGAGGAACCCACCTCTGCTTAAGCAGTAAAATATTTTTATTTTACATATAGCTTTAGCATTGGTTCAGTTCTCTAATGTATGATCTCATGATATAAAAAAGGGATGGAGTATATCTCATATTTATTCCTGAAACTTAAAACATGACTTTCTGTGTTGCTGAAGAATACCAAAAGTATGTGTATTTTCCTTTATCTCACTATGCATATTAACTTCAACATATGGACATTTCTGTTAAAAATCTGATGTAATCAATCCATTTAGATTTTATGCATTTATAGGAGAAACTCTCAGTTGGGCCCTTAACGTACCATGTGTTTGCTACTAGCATATAACAAACTGGGACCAGAATTTCTGTTGCTAAGTAAGATGGTTGTTGAGTGAGTCATGCCCAATTTCATGATTTTTTTGCGATTGTTGTTAAGCAAATCATGCAGTTTATAAGTCCATCCAGCTTTCCCCATTGACTTTGCTTGTAGGAAATTGGACATTGCGAACGGTGATTGTAATGATGCTGGGATGCTGCAGGTTTTGTAAATACATGCTGGCTGTCTAGTGCCCAAATTTTGATCATGTGACTGTGGGGTACTATTACCATTGCAAGTGTGAGGACTGGTCATAAGTCACTTTTTTCGGTGCACTGTAACTTCAGACAAATTGCTAAACGAATGGTTGCAAGTTGAAGTATAGTATCCCCTGTCTCATTCCCTTTGCAGAGGCTGATGAAGCTGATGATGCCTTCATAAGTTGTGGATGCCCCATCGCTGGAGGCTTTTAAGAAGAGACTGGACAGCCACTGGTCTGAAATGGAGCCGAGGTGGCGCAGTGGTTAAAAGCAGCACTGCAACCTACTTCAGCTGACTGCTAGTTCAGCGGTTCAGCTGTTCAAATCTCACTGGCTCAAGGTTGACTCAGCCTTCCATCCTTCCGAGGTCGGTAAAATGAGGACCCAGATTGTTGAGGGCAATATGCTGACTCTGTAAACCGCTTAGAGAGGGCTGTAAAGCACTATGAAGCGGTATATAAGTCTAAGTGCTATTGCTATGGTATAGGGCAGGGTGTTAAGCTCATGGCCCATGGGCCAGATGCATCACACACTGGCCACGCCCACCCCCATTTTAGCAAAGGGGAAAAAAGTTACATTACGTGATGACAATGTGTTGTTGCGAGTTTGACACCCCTGGTATAGGGTCTCCTGCTCGAGCAGGGGGTTGGACTAGAAGACCTCCAAGGTCCCTTCTAGCTCTTGTTATTCTATGTTCTACAGTATGTTCTATATGAGATTGGTGCTTATATGAGCCATGGTGGCACAGTAGTTAGAGTGCAGTACTGCAAGCTACTTCTGCTGACTGCCAGCTGCCTGCAATTTGGCAGTTTGAATTTCACCAGGCTCAAGGTTGACTCAGCCTTCCATCCTCCGAGGTGGGTAAAGTGAGGACCCAAATTGTTGGGGGCAATATGCTGACTCCGTAAACTGCTTAGAGAGGGCTGTAAATTATGATTCTTGATGAATGTATTTTATTTTTCTTTATGTACACTGAGAACATATGCACCAAAGACAAATTCCTTGTGTGTCCAATCACACTTGGCCAATAAAGAATTGTCTTCTCTTCTCTTCTCTTCTCTTCTCTTCTCTTCTCTTCTCTTCTCTTCTCTTCTCTTCACTTCTCTTCTCTTCTCTTCTCTTCTCTTCTCTTCTCTTCTCTTCTCTTCTCTTCCCTTCTCTTCCCTTCCCTTCCCTTCCCTTCCCTTCCACTGTAAAGCGGTATATGTCTAAGTGCTATTGCTATTGCTATTCCAGAATTCGCCTGAAGAGGGCAATATAATACTTTTGAGAATGAACAAGGGAAGCACACCTGGCTGTTTCCCATTACATCCCACTATCCTTGCTTCCAGCATCTGCAGTTTGAAGCAGCTTTCTCATTCCAGCTAAGGACAGGATAACCCCCTACTGATTTTTCATATGTAGTGAGAAGAGCATCAGATCCTTTTTTTGTATTTCACTTCCCAATTTTTCAACATGGTTTTGAAAGGATGCATCTGAACTACTGAATTTCTAACATTTTGCAAGAGTTCCCATTTCATTGCAACATTGTCTTCACTGGATTTCATCACTTGTCCCAAGTCCATCGATAACTCTTGAAAAAAAAAACTCTGCCTCCCAAAAGTTTCTGAAAGTGCACAAAATGGACTAAGCTTATGGCAAAGACAATGGAGATGATTCTGTAAGCCCATCTGTCAAAATCTCCTGGCAGGATTTTGCAGACCACAGATAATGCATACACATCCAACCTGCAATGTTGATCTAATGATCTAATCATCACACATTGGTATCAAATGATACCCATCTTTAAAGAACTACATGGCTTGCAACTTGCTTTGCAGGCAGAAGTCAAGGCCTTAACAATTGTAAACATCTGAAATGCTTAAAGGTCTGCTTGTCTTAAGGCCTGCCATCCTCTTTATGACTCCTGTCATAGATGGAAGTATTCTGATGCCTGGAATTCTGGAAACCCATTTATTGGGCAGCCTGGACTATGTCTTTTTTCCTGACACAACAGAGAAAACAGGTTTAACATAGGCCATGCAGGCTTATTCTGTAGAGGCTCCTCAGATGTTATCTGGGAAACACTTGTGTGCACGCTCCAGCTTTCTGGACTGACTGATTGAACAGTTATGCTGTCAACTGCTGAAATTTTTGATGCTTTATTATAAAAGCTGCTCATATGGAAGCAAAAATTAACATCAAAATTAAATTGGTCATCAGTCAAAATCCTATTTTAGAAGACACGTTCTTCTGAATCTTCTAAACACCTGACAAATAGTTTAAGCACTTCAATTCTGCAGGAATGTATTCCTGATTGCAGGAGGAGATTTCGAGGAACTTACAAAACCATAAATGAATCTCTCCCAAAGATTTCAGTGTTGGGATGAAGGGAACAGAAACTATCTAAAGAATGTCTATAGGATTGTCCCAAGAAAAACAACAATTGGCAGCAAATATAATGCTTTCAGCAGAAGGATGCTTTGGTTTTCTTGATATAGAATAGAATAGAATAGAATAGAATAGAATAGAATAGAATAGAATAGAATAGAATAGAATAGAATAGAATAGAATAGAATAGAATAGAATTCTTTTATTGGCCAAGTGTGATTGGACACACAAGGAATTTGTCTTTGGTGCATATGCTCTCAGTGTACATAAAAGAAAAGATACATTTATCAAGAATCATGAGGTACAACACTTAATGGTTGTCATAGAGTACAAATAAGCAATCAGGAAACAATCAATATTAATATAAATCGTAAGGATACAAGCAACAAGTTACAGTCATACAGTCATAAGTGGGAGGAGATGGGTGATAGGAACGATGAGAAGACTAATAGTAATAGTAATGCAGACTTAGTGAATAGTCTTACAGTGGTGAGGGAATTATTTGTTTAGCAGAGTGATGGCATTCAGGAAAAAAACTGTTCTTGTGTCTAGTTGTCTTGGTGTGCAGTGCTCTATAGCGTTGTTTTGAGGGTAGGAGTTGAAACAGTTTATGTCCAGGATACGAGGGGTCAGTAAATATTTTCACGGCCCTCTTTTTGACTTGTGCAGTATACAGGTCCTCAATGGAAGGCAGGTTGGCAGTAATTGTTTTTTCTGCAGTCCTGATTATCCTCTGAGAGAGCATTTCACCGAGGAAACCTTCATCGGCGGCATCTTGGATCCTGAGTATGTTGTGCTTTGTATTAGCTGAAGACTAGATCCCAATAATTCCAGTTAAAAAACTGCATCAGAAAAAAAACTGCTCCAAAGTTTAATACTCTAAACTTGAGCCAGTATCTACATCAGTGGTGTCAAACTCAAGGCCCGGGGCCCCCGTGGGGCCCCCTGGAAACAGCAAAGGACTGGCCCGCATTGCTCCCCTTGCGAGCTCCATTTTTGCTTGCAGAGGGTTACAGAAGGCAGTCGCAGCCGAAAACAGAGAAAACCGGAAGTTCGGAAAAATGGACTTCCGGTTTGCCCATTGGGCTGTTTTTCACACTCTGGAGGCTTCAGGAGGCTTCCCTGAAGCCTCTGGAGTGTGAAAAATGGTCCAACAGGCAAACTGAAAGTCTGTTTTTCAGAACTTCCGGTTTGCCCGTTGGGCCTTTTTTCACACTCCAGAGGCTTCAAGGAAGCCTCCTGAAGCCTGGGGGAGGGCAAAAACGGCCTCCCCCAAGGCCAAAAATCAGCTGGCCAGTGCCTGCATGCGCACTGGAGCTGACATAGGGCAATGCCTCGTGTGCCCTCAGATATGGTTCCGTGTGCCACCTGTGGCACGCGTGCCTTATGTTCGCCATCACAGACTTAGAGTAAGTCAGTAGAATGTAACCCTGAAAAATTTAGTGATAAATGAAATCCAGATTTCTTCAGAAGTATTGTGGCCCAGGGGCTGTCCAATCTCATATAATAAGAGGTCCTTCAGTACCATCCCCATGCTTAATTGCCAAGTATCTTTTATTTGTAAGCAATGCATATAAAATCTTTCAAGAGATGGGTGTAGTTATCTTAAATTTCCAAGAGATGGCAGAGTTCAATCAGCACAAGATTACAGACTTCAGGAGAAATAAGGGTGACTCACATGGTCTGCTCAGAATAATTTTACTACCATACATTAGAATTTCAAAGTTTCAGAGCTGAAGTTGCTCCACTGACTACTTTAGTAAACACCTAGCAAAATATCATTTGTATACTGAGAAAACTTGAAACATAGGATTAGGAAAACACCATTCTGTAAATTTAGGTTATTGCAAGAAATATATACACATACTGTAAAAGTACACTCCTTATATAGGCATTACTGTATATTTGCAATAGCTTCAAACCCTGAAAAGATGCAGTTCTTAGATGTGACAATTTTCAAGTTTCTTAAGCCTCAAATAATAATAAATGAGGTTTTTATTTACTATTTGTCACATTGATAACCTGCTCGTGCACAGAAAAGCCAGCCTCCAGAAGTATTGAGGACAAATAATCCATATATGAATTGGGTTTTGCCAGATATCTTCTCAGCAAACTAGATTTGCTTCTGATATGAAACACAACTTGGCCACCTGATGTCCCAGGCCAAAACAGCCTCTAACTGTATCAGCAAATGTGGATTTTCTGCCATTTTCAATACCAACACCCCAGTAGTGGGTTCTAAAGCCCATTGCTACCGGTTCGCGCGCGCTTGCGACACTTCTGGGCATACACATAAGCGTCCCGGTGGGTGGGCGGAGCCTCCCGCAGCCGCTGCTACCGGTTCGTAGTACCGGGCCGAACCGGGAGCAACCCACTGCTGCAGCACCAGTGGTGGGTTCCTACCAGTGCGGTCCACTCTATAGCACCGGTAGCGGCCCGCTGGTGACGTCACAGTACCGGTGCGGTCGGTTGCCGGTGCCTGAGCGCCGCCATTTTTTAAAAATTAATTTAAAAAAAAAACATTTCTTCTGCGCATGCCCAGAAGCCGACTTTCCGGCACTGCTCATGCGCTGCCTTCCTATTCCACAGTGAGTCCAAGCAGGAGAGGATGGCTGAGGGAGCGTGTGAGACACTGAAAGAACGGGCGACAGGACCTATCTCAGTTCCCCTCCCTTCAGCAGTCCGAGAAGCCATGCCCACCCGGTCACATGGCTGGCAAGCCACACCCACAAAATAAGCCACGCCCACAGAGTGGTAGTAAAAAAATTAGGAACCCGCCCCTGTGCAGCACCCCCTTTATCTCTATCTTCAGATAAAATCCCTTTGTGAGAGCTTTGAAAACTCTCTCCCACATGACCACATCATTTCAATTTCTTGCCATTTTGAAAGGCAAAGTATGATAGCTTTGTATAAGCCTAAAATAAGCTTATTATATGAGGGTGAGTCAAAAAGTAATGCCATTTTCTTTAGGACAGGTATAATTACCAACACAGGAACATGTAGCATACATCAAAATGAAGCTGGTCCTCTGTGGATCACATCCCTACTTCTCAACATAGTCACCGTTTCTCTCAATCTTCCACCTTCGAATGAGACCATGTATCCCTGCCTCGTAAAATTTTGTTGACTGTTCTTTGAGCCACTTCTTCACTGCGGTTTTCACTTCCTCGTCACTGGAATAATGTTTGCCTCTCAAACCCTCTTTCATGGGGCCGAAGAGATGATAGTCTGAAGGTGCTAAATCTGGTGATATGAGGCAAACATTATTCCAGTGACGAGGAAGTGAAAACCGCAGTGAAGAAGTGGCTCAAAGAACAGTCAACAAAATTTTACGAGGCAGGGATACATGCTCTCATTCGAAGGTGGAACATAGCTATTGAGAGAAACGGTGACTATGTTGAGAAGTAGGGATGTGATCCACAGAGGACCAGCTTCATTTTGATGTATACTACATGTTCCTGTGTTGGTAATTGTACCTATCCTAAAAAAAATGGCATTATGTTTTGACTCACCCTCGTAGTTTAAAAGGCAAAGAAAAAAAAACTTACTTCCTCTTCTAACCCAATATAATTGCTATTGTTAGAAGAGAATATTTGGACTTCAGAACTGAAATGAGGGGTCCTTCATATTCTCTGAGCTTGATGATGTTACCTAGTTTGGGTTATAAAATGTTTGCAAGAAAACAACTAAGTTGGAAGAGCACCAAGGACCCCTCATAATCAGGGGTGGGTTCTACTTACCTTCCCCACCAGTTCGCATCGTGACGGAAGTGCATAATTCCATAATTTTTTACTGTCTGTTTTTCTCCTAGGAAGCAAACATAAGCAAAAATGATATATTTAAACATTACTTAGATAATGATTTGTAACATAGACATAATTGTTCCATTTTGGATTGGATTGTTTGTTGAAATCCAAGGGTACACATTGTTTCTCAGGACTGTATGTGGCCCCTGGTTTTTTGTTTTTTTTAATGTGTTGCATCCCTCTGGGTCCTTTGCAAAATCTAGTTTTTGAAAATTGGAAGTGGGATTTCTTAACTTTTGAGAAAGTGTAGTGTAATCCTCAACATAAACTTGATACATTTTAAAACAAGATAAAACAAAATGTTATCTATCCGTCCCTTTAAACAGTCCGTGGAAAGAAATGAAGAAAAAATCATGCTGGCTACATATATGACAAGGTCACACCTATTTTGCATTAACATTCCACCAACTGTGATGTTCACTCCCACTAAAATTCTAAGTAGAATCCCTGAGCTGTCAAATTGTTATCCATCCAAATGTCTTGAAGTACGAGAGTATTATGCAAAACCGTAATGATGCTTGTTTTTCATTTAGCATTGTATGTGAAGCATGGTTTGTCATTTGTTTTATGGAAGCTAGTGAATTGTAGTTTATTTTTTTAAAAAAATTATGGTTCAAGAAACAATGACTTACTGTTGTGTGAGAATTCAGCCACTTATGGGATAGATTAACATTGTCCATTGAAGGATACTACAGTGACCAGATAATGTCAGAGAAAGCCTACTTTTGACCAAGAATTCTTATTCTTTGAAGCATTTTCTTTGATTTGTGATTGAGTTTAGAAATCTGAAGTTCTTTTGTCAGCAAAATATCTAATGATATTCCCAATTTCCCACTGATTGTTATGTACAGCATTAGGCAGGAAGATTATAAGATGGGGTTGAGTGATATATAGTGAAACAGTGCATGAACTTTAATAACAGTCATAAAAAGATCACAATTGCTATTAAAATTAGTCTGATGCTGACTGTGGCTGTTTATAAAAAAAGAAAAACACTCTGTAACTGCATCAATAATCATGCAATTTACTTAAAGCATAGCTATGAAACCAGATTTGAAAATGAGTGGGTTATATTTATTACTAATTAAGTTGTTCTGAGATGGTTGGGGTTGATTTAACTTTCTTAGGTTCAGATTACATTTTTACAAGCATTTCTGAATTGAATTTGCTGTTAAAAGAAAAGATTAAACAGAAGGTTAAGATGTTTGCGAATATTCTGAATAAAATTATATTACCCAAATATGTATTGTTGCTTTGTTCATATATCAACGTATGTATCATCGGTATCTCCATTTATATCATTTATGGTCTGTATACATCTTCTTAGATTTATTGGTGTAACTTCTTGTTATTCAATTAAACATTCAAGGAAGGTTATACTAAGAATGTAAGTACTGTGCTAGCTTTCTTCCAATTGGTCTTCTCCAGATATATTGAAATTATGATTCCTAGAATTTGCAGCTCAAAAACCTACTGAGATCGTGAATTCTCAGCAATCATAACTAGAAGCAGAACATATATGGATGGATGCCCATTAATAACATTGAACAATGCCAAGCATGTCACAAGTCTTTGACTATGATGAATGAATGAAAAATGATAAAACACTTGCTTGCTCCCAAATAACATACACTAAACATCTGGTATTTGAGGCTATCGTACTTAATGCAGTTCTTAATTTCACATCTGCTAGGATTTTCTGCAGCAATATAATAACAGGGTGGGGTGGGGAAATCACTGAATGTTTAGGCCTTTCTTGTCAAGAGACTGGGAATAATGGCAGTTTTTTCCTCTGACTGTCCAGCACCATGTATCAATTATACACTCTCTAGGCATGGAATTCCCAGGAAGTCTGCATTTTTACATATCAAGCCTTGGGCCCCCTTAGTGGAATAGTTGCTTTTGAAAGATCTTTTTTTTTAAAAGAGTGATGTTGCCAAGGCATTCCTAGTTCTCTGGAAATATGAGTTTTCTCAGGGAAATGTCCTTTTTCGGGTCCCAGGAATGCCCTGGTGACATCACTCTAAAAATTAATAGATAGCAATAGCAATAGTACTTAGACTTAAATATCGCTTCACAGTGCTTTACAGCCCTCTCTAAGCAGTTTAAAGAGTCAGCGTATTGCCCCCAACAATCTGGCTCCTCATTTTACCCACCTCGGAAGGATGGAAGGCTGAGTCAACCTTGAGCCTGATGGGATTTGAACTGCTAAATTGCAGGCAGCCAGCAGGCAGCAGAAGTAGCCTGCAGTACTGCAGTCTAATCACAGCGCCACCTAGGCTCTTCAAAAGCAACTTCCTGCATATCATGGAAGATGCTGCTGCCGACTTCTCTCATTCTTATAGCTGGGTTAATACACCTTGGTAAGCTATGATGGCAGAGCCTTTTGGGGCTCAGGCCGTAGCCATTGGCTCTGTGTATGAAGGATATCTTTTCCAAAAGATGGTTCAATATTTTAAATGACTATATGGAACAGAATGTTCCATTCAATGCAGTAAACCTGGTCAATAATAATATACTTTAGTACTTTGCATTTCTCCATACGCTTTTGCTTACTGGATAACACTTGCAAAAATTACAGTTTAAAATGTGTAATGCAGTGGTAAGAGAGTTGTGGGATGCCTCTTAAAACAAGGCTCTCTGTACCTGGGAGCCTGCAAAGGGGAGGAAATGATGAATGTACACCACAATGCAAAATCTGTCCCGTTTGTACTTGGTTTTGATCTTGGTTTAGTGCATTGGTGGGCTGCTGCCAGTTCGGACTGGTTCGGGCAAACTGGGCACAATCCCATCCTATATCGCTGTGTATTTGATGCCGCACGCATGCGCGGAAGGCACTCGTGAGCAAATTGCCATGTTTTTTGATGACGCATACATGCATGTTCTCACATTTCTGGTGCTGGGCAAACCAGTTGTTACAGTATGTGATGCCCACCTCTGGTTTAGTGTGCTGTGTGAGCTAAAGCTACAGTGAAGCCTTGGATGCCACTTCATTGCCAGACTTAAAGTAAGTCCAGTAATGCCAGGTGCAGAGTAATTGGGGTCGCCGACTTACTGACACTGCATTTTAAGTGGGTAATGGTGCTCCACAGGAGTAACTATACATACCGGTAATCAGGGGTGGGTTTCACTTACCTTCGCCACTGGTTTGCGTTGTGAAGTTTCACGCGCATGCACTCGCACGATTTCACTTCCGCGCATGCTCAGAAGGTGGATTCAGCCCAAAACAAGCTGAGGAGCTCATCAGCTGTGCTTCGGGCGAAGAAATAAAGGTCAGTATTAACCCGGGCGTGGGTGGGAGGGCTTTTTTCAAAGCACAGAATGCTGTGAAGCCATCCAAACACAGAAAAATCGGCCGAAAATTCAGAAAAAAAGATGGCGGCGAGCACGGACCGGCACAGATAGAACCAGATCTGTGATGCCAAAATTACATCACCAGCTGGTTGCTAACGGTTCGGGCAATCTGGTCCGAACCGGGAGGAACCCACCCCTGCCGGTAATTGATGTGAATTTAACCCTCCCCTAATAATAAATAAGGATGACTAGATCTCAATGTTTGCTTAAGACTGCTTAATCTTTTTTCAAGTATACATTTGTTTCATCCTATTTCTGTAGCCAAAAGCAAATGACAGGAAAAGTATATGAAAAACAGTCAAGAAAGTCACCATAACAATATGATCAGAGCTCTGCTTGTTTATTATTTGCATCTCCACCCTGACTTTATTTCCTCATACTCTGTGAACCCTCCTAAACAGAGCAGAGGAAATCTGTGTACTTGAGCACACACCCCAAATATGGCTATGATTAGGATAGTTTGAGATAATAGGCGTCTAATCCAGTTTGAAAGAAAAAAAGCAATTGATAAAATACTTAGAAACCACCGAGGAAAATATATTTATTTTAATCAGACAGGGACACGTGGGCAATAAATATGCTGTGAAGAAATTTCACAAATCAACAACACAGACTTGGCCTTCCCTCAGATTTTCTGCAATTTACGCAATAACTCACAGAAGAAAGTGTATCCAAGAAGGGATATACTCTGAAGTAAAAACACTGGGAACATGAAGTTTAGATTAAAGTTCAAGCAGTGTGTAATTGCCAAGCACTCAGTATCTAAGTGCTGGCTAAGTCAGGATCCAACAGCTGGAAAATTTATAAATAAGTATCCAGAAGCCAGGAAATGAGGGCAACCTGGAATTGCAGGCTAGTAGAATAACGAAGGAGAGAAATCAGATACAAAGATAACTTTATATAGCGTGGCAGACATGTAGGGAAGAATGGAAACTGTTAGATATGCGGAAGTAAGGAGACGAGACACAGGAACCGTTCGGCACTTTTATTCTCTCCAAGCTGTAGCTAGAATAAAACGCCAGCAGTCTCCAGGCAAGCCGCTTTTAAGGACTTTGCCTGGGGGCTGTCAGCCACTGACAGTCCTTTAAAATTCCCGCCTGCGAGATCATCCAATCAGCGGCAACTATGCAAATAAACAACGTCCGTACGTACGTAACAGAAACCTAGTGGCCAGTGGATTAAACTGAAGCCAGTTCCAAACAGGCATTTTGCTTGTCCCAGAAGCAACTTCAGGCCTCTGTGTTCTCATCATAGACAACAATTTGACTGGGATGGTATAAGGCAAGGGTGTCAAACTCACATCGTCACGGGAGCGTCATGTGATGTATCGGGACTTTTCCCCCCTTCGCTAAACCAGGTGTGGGCGTGGCCAGCATGTGACGCATCCGGCCCGCGGGCCAGGAGTTTGACAGCCCTGGTATAAAGTCTCCTGCCTTGAGCAGGGAGTTGGACTAGAAGACCTCTGAGGTCCCTTCCAGTCCTCTGACTATGTTTTATGTCATATGTTGACCTCTGTGGTCTCTTCCAGTCCTGTACTATGGCATATATTGGATTCCTGAGTTGATTTGTTAATTAGCTGAGGTGTAATACAAATCAAGGGGGGAAAACATTTTTTTTTGCTTGCAAAGCCCTTGGTTTGCAGAGTTTCTGTACATTTGAACTCTGCTTCAAGAGTCCTTGTTTGTGTGTGTCACGATGTGAATTTTGATCGCCAGCTGTGCTCATATGCCATGCTCTATGATACTCAAACATTCCTAGAAAGGCAGACACGTGATGAGTGATCTGCGCATGTGTAACATTCCATTCATTCTTTCTTTCTCTTCTGCTCCGGTCCTTCGTTGAAGAAGGACGTGTATCTTGCAGAAATGCAGCTGTTAGGATTATTGTTTTTGTATTATTTTATACTGAAATAAATATTTTATTACTTAGACTTATTCTCGGGCTTTATTTTTGACAAGGATTAGTTTCAAGGGAAAAAGATCTTATCACCTCTAACCGTAAATTCTTATTCCGTCAGAGTGTGTGCCGGTCACATACAATTCACAAGTCTTTGAAGGAAAAAGAGGCTTGAGAGATAATCTACACTGCAAGTTCTCCAGATTTTGGGAAATAAAATCAGACCAATGCACAATACCTTGTAGAAGTCATCTCAAAATACAACCATCAGGACTCATCTGGATAGTTGGAACTGTTTGGCAGATCTTACAGCTATTTTCACAGGCATAGGAATACTAATACTAACAAAGGGAACTTACTCTTTCCCTTTCTTTCAGCAGGAAGCAAATTGGTATTGGGTTATCTGCTGCTGGTTTTTGAATGTCTGCTTCATGGGGAAGGGGCAGCTTCAAGGGCAGGGTCTAATAATTTATTTTCTTTTTCTTCTAGGGTAAAGAGAAGAGAAGATTTGTGTTTGGAATATTTTTCTGGTGTCCAAGTTCAGCATTATTCACATTTTTTTTCTTTTTACAACCCTTTAATCCCTTTATTCGGGGTGGTGTTGGGGCGACTGAGCTGAGCTGAGCGTTTACTGACTGGATGCCCTTCCTGATGCCTACACAGAGTTTGCAGCAGATATTTTCTCTTTCTGCCCTAATAGAGAAACATCTGCCGCTCCTAGGATTGAATTCTCAACCTTCTGAGTGGGAGGTGAGTGTCTTTACCTCTAGGCCACTGCACTGCTCAATATTCAGATTGAATCTCCTCATTTCTTCCTCTCCATCCAGCATCTACACATACAGCTACTAGGAAAATGCCCATTTACAAAGCTGATAGTGGGACATCTGGTCATAATTCCAACTTGAAAGACCTTTTAAATATAAATAGTATAAATCCCATTTTTACTAGGAGTGGATTCCTTCTGGAAACAACAGTTTGGAAGTTTTACTATTTTCATATGATCTATTTAACAGAATAATAGAATTGGAAGGGACCTGGGAGGTCTTCTATGCCAACCGCCTGCTTAGGCCAACCGCCTATACCATTCCAGATAAATGTTTGTCCAATCTCTTCTTAAGAACCTCCAATGAACCTCACAATTTCTGGAGCCAAGTCGTTCCACTGATTAATTGTTCTAACTGTCAGGAAATTTCTCCTTATTTTTAGATTGGATCTCTCCTTGCTTCTGTTGGAAGTAATATTCTTTTGGGTTCAGTTCCAAGTGGGGAAAAAGACACTGGATTCATGGAAATTGCTTGGAAAGAAGGTTTAATGGAGAACAAAGGAACAGGAGCACATGGCAGGAGCTCCTGAACTGAAAAGGTGGATCACATGCTTTAGATGTTGGGTCCAGGGAGAGAAGGGCCAAAATGCTGGGAGTTCCTTGCTTTATACTCTCTTTTGGGCCCTTCCCTAACTGTTTCCTGTTCCTATACAGAAATGTATACCATTGGCTGTCAGACTCCCAGGGGCATGCTGGGGCAACTCTTGTGGGCTGTCCTGAATCCCAGGGGCATGGTTGGTGGAATCTTATCAGGTCCCATGTGGTGTAATGAAAGGGCTTTGGGATTCCTATTATGGTTCTTTGTTTGTTATGTAGAAGACTGTTCCAGGCTAGGTGGGAGGAATGTGTGAGCTGGGCCCAGTCCTTAATGGCCCATTGGCAAGGGTGGGGGCTACTAAGTGTGAGTCTTTTGTCTGCCTAAAGCATGTTTCCAGGGATATTCTATATAATATTCCTAGGATATTTCATTTTTTTTCTAGGAGAGGGGTGGGTGCTAACTTCCTACACTTCATTTCCCACCATTGCTTCTTGTTCCATCTTCAGATGCTTTGTGGCAGCCCCTCAAATATTGGAATATTTAGATATTGGAAGATATTTGGATGACCCAAGAGGAGACAGAGAATGGGAGAGAGGAGCAAAGATTAACACTAGTCCCTGCCCTATGTGGCATGTGGGAAAACAAAACAAACCACCCTTGTTGCCATATAGCCAGCACCCTGATTCTTCCAGCTCAGAAATGATACTGTTAAATATGGTCATTGTTTCTTTAATGAACCATTTAGAGATCTGATGTTAATAATAATAGCCATCATTTGCACATAAATGGCGAGGAGGTGGAGAGGGTTGGTAGTTTTAAATTTCTGGGTATTTATATCTTGGAGGACCTCTCATGGACTATGAATGTTAACATGCTTGTGAAGAAGGCACAGAAGAGGCTGTACTTCCTGAGAATGCTCAGGAAGATAAATCTATCGCAGCATCTACTGCTGTCCTACTATCACAGCACCATTGAGAGTGTCCTGACATATGGCATTCTTGCATGGCATGGGAGCAGCTCTGCAGTGGACAAAAAAGCGGACAAAAAAGCTCTACAGAGAATCATTAAAATTGCCCAGAATATCATTGGGCTCCAGCTACCAGCCCTGGACGATATCTTTGTCCAGGGCAAGAGCCGAGGTGGCACAGTGGTTAAAATGCAGCACTGCAGTTCAGCAGTTCAGCTGTTCAAATCTCACCAGGCTCAAGGTTGACTCAGCCTTCCATCCTTCCGAGGTGGGTAAAATGAGGACCCAGATTGTTGGGGGCAATATGCTGAACTCTGTAAACCGCTTAGAGAGGGCTGTAAAACACTATGAAGCGGTATATAAGTCTAAGTGCTATTGCTATTGCTTTGCATCTTGCTGTTTTAGGAAGTTGCACAACATTCTCAGAGACTCTTCTTATCCTGCTTACAATCTTTTTGGACTGTTGCCTTCTGGCAGAAGATACAGAACAATTAAAATTCGGACCACACATTTTCTGAATAGCTTTTATCCCAGAGCTATAATTGACTTAATAATGAACTAAAGGATCTCCAGCAGTGAGCTGTTGGACAGTATTACTTGGTCTGTTGTGTGGATGTTTGGGTGGTTCAGGGTGGGGAATTTGTCGCGGGTGGGGGCGTGTTTTTGGGATTGTTATGTGTGTTGGGCCTGGTCTTTGGGCGGTATGTGAATTTTATTGTATGGGTATACTGTGTATATTGCAATAGCAATAGCACTTAGACTTATATACCGCTTCATAGTGCTTTACAGCCCTCTCTAAGCGGTTTACAGAGTTCAGCATATTGCCCCAACAATCTGGGTCCTCATTTTACCGACCTCGGAAGGATGGAAGGCTGAGTCAACTGAACTGCTGAACTAGCAGTCAGCTGAACTTGTAGTGCTGCTTTTGTATATTGTATATTTGTATATTTGTATATATTTGTATATTGCTATTGTATATATGTACAATAACAATAATAAAGTAACTAATTAATCATTTCTGAAGAACTGATTTTTTTTACAGTAACTACCTTGTGGTAAGCAATATTTTTACAGTAACTACCTTGTGGTAAGCAATGTTCATGGTTTGTCGGTTTTATCTTAGTATGTTGTGTATTTATTTATTTATTTATTTATTTATTTATTTATTTATTATGGTGTTCTTATATGCCGCCCAACTCCCGAAGGACTCAGGGCGGCGTACAACAGAGAAAATACAAGACACCAATTCATAAATATTACAGTGTAAAACTGCTTAGGGGTGGTTTATTTATGCAACCAAGATTAAATGAATCATGGCATAGCATGGTATGTGAATTTCAGCACTGTCTTCCTGATATCTAAGAATTAGGGTTGTCTTTATGGTTCATGTCAAATTAATTTATTTATGAACTGCTTTGGATTTTTTTTTAATAAAGAGAAAAGATAGAAAATTATACCTTAAAAAAAAAGGAGTAAGTGTTATCTTTGATGTGTTCCCTTTTTCAATTCATCATTGCTTAAAGTTACTATTGAGTCTCTCCACCCCACACTACTCTTCACTGAATTGCGACAGAAGCTGTTTTGTCTGAGTTACAACAAATCCAGATGGTGCTGTAATACCCATCACCTGCTGCAATTCCTTTAGGTCTTGTTATCTCTGAAACAGCTTTAAATGCTTTTTAGCAGTTTGTTCAGCATAAAATGGCTGAGGAGGCAATTTTCTGACCAGCTTTATGCACACATTTGCTGAGCAAGAAATGTTTGGAGAATATAAATGTTTTACAATTACACTAATATTCCATTTTGGCCATTTCTGTTGAGAGTCCAGTCAAAGCCACTTCAAGACTATTCCTGCTTGTCCTCATTTTTCCCGATTGAAAATTTCATCACACACTAGATCAGTGTTTCCCAACCGTAGCAACTTGAAGATGTCTGGACTTCAACTCCCAGAATTCCCCAGCCAGCGAATGCTGGCTGGGGAATTCTGGGAGTTGAAGTCCAGACATCTTCAAGTTGCCAAGGTTGGGAAACACTGCAGGATGGAAAGACAGACAAATCTTTTGCTATAAGACCTGCTGATTTTGTTAGGTCCACCAAAAGCTACAAAGATGACAATCTATGATTTCCCTTCTTGGACCATAAACTCAGCTGCCAGAAAGGAGAAGTGAGGCAAATTTCCTTTATGAAAGTGTGTGCCATCGTAAAGAAATCCAAACCCAAACCCAAAATTGCTCCGGCAGCTAATCCAAAAATAAATTGGCACAACTTTCAAATATTGTTGTCATCAGCTTTCAGATGATTACATAATTTTCATACAAGTGCCCTAAAATAAAATACAAGTTCATGCAATTCATTTCACTCCTCAGCACTGGTAAAAGTTCTTGCTAGCAGTTGCTAGTCAGAGAACAAAGTGAATTGATCAGAGGAATCCTGAAGTACCACGATTTACATCAGGGGTGTGAAACTCAAGGCCCGGGGCAGTGGTGGGATTCAAATTTTTTACTACCGGTTCTGTGGGCGTGGCTTGGTGGGCGTGGCAGGGGAAGGATATTGTAAAATCTCAATTCCCTCCCCACTCCAGGGGTAGGTTACTGCAAAATCCCCATTTCCTCCCGATCAGCTGGGACTCGGGAGGCAGAGAATAGATGGGGGCGGGGCCAGTCAGAGGTGGTATTTACCGGTTCTCTGAACTACTCAAAATTTCCGCTACCGGTTCTCCAGAACTGGTCAGAACCTGCTGAATCCCACCTCTGGCATGGAGCCGTCCTGGAAACAGCAAAGGATCAGCCTGCGGTGCCTCTGCCAGTGAAAACAGAGCTTGGGAGGGCTGCCCGCTGCCCTCGGAAGCTCCATTTTCACTGGCAGAGGGTTGCAGGGTGCCGTCCCAGCCAAAACGGAGCTCGGGAACCCATTTTTGCTGCCAGAGTGCTTGGGCCACCACAGGCGCCCCCCGAACATGAGTGATGTCGAGCTGGCCATGCCCACCCTGCCCACACACACCCCGCCCCCCCGAGGTCAAATACAATTCTGATGAATGAAATTGAGTTTCACAACCCTGATTTACATTATTTTAAGTCTGAGCTATGTTCATTCGTACATTCAATCCATACTGTTTTTCACACAACGTTGAGGTTTTTTGTGTGTGTTTAATATGTACAAGAAAAGTCATATTTACATATGAAGTTATTTAATAGTTCCTAAACTCTGCATATATTTATACACAGTAAGTTGCATGTAATAAAAAGGCAAAAGTGTTTGGTTATACTTTTTGAGTTGTACAGTTCGGGGAAAAATGGAGTTTGCAGAATAACTGGGTAGCAGTCCAGTAGTACTTTGAACAGCATGAATGAGAATGGTTTTTTGAAGGATATAATCCTACTAAGATCTTGGAGCATCCCGAACTGCTAATGCTTTGCTATCTCAAAGTTCTCAAAGTATTTGGATTAATTTCTTGGATAGTTAGCCAGTTCATGAGTTCATCATCATCATCATCATCATTCTGCTTGCATCATTCTGCCTGCAATGGTTCACTGGTGCCTTCCTTGAATTAAAATTTTATTCACTTTCTTCCATTGTATGGTGTATTAAATTTGCATCATGTAATGTTGCACGACCGAAATATAATAAGCCTCAAAGGAGCAGACAGTCTTCAGATTCTTGCATGTGTTGACAAAGAGCATTGCCACCACCAATCTCCCTCTTCTTCTCCCTCTCCCTCTCTCTCTCAGCATCAAGAGGTTAGCATAGAAAAATATTCTTCCAATCCATCTCTGACACTTTCAGGATATATGGTCAAAAATCTGCTTACCTAACCAAATTAAATGCTAGTTACTTGATATAGCATGGCAGATTTAATGAATAAATACAGAATTCATTATCAGAGCACTTGACATAAATATGTTTTAGAAAAAGGGACAATCCCTTGGGTGTTTTTTTTTTTAATTCCTCAGCATAAAAACCTTTCTTTGGATGACTGCCTACCACTTAAATTCAAGCTTATACCCACAGATTTCCACATGTCACTCAATTATAATTTGGGACAGCCAAAGTCAGCTTAGTCAATAGTGAGGAACATTGTAGAGTTAGCATTTAGCAACATCTGGAAGGCCACAGATGTTCCTGATCTGAGAGAGGGCATGTTGCTGATTTCCCCACTTGCTATTCAAATGAAGGAGATGCTGCCAAGTGGCACTAGACAAAAGTTCTTCCCGAAAAGAGAAGTGATTTCAAATATTTCATATTTTCCTAGTTTTTACAATTTCAGCAGTAATTAAAGTCTTGTTTAAAACGAGCAAAGGGTTTTGAAAAGGATTTTTTAAAGGATTATGGGGAAGAAAACATGCAATAAATACAGGTAAGGTCTGGACTTACAAAAGTTCATTTAGTGACTCTTCGAAGTTACAGCGGCACTGAAAAAAGTGACTGATGACTGTTTTACACACTTAACGACCTTTGTAGCATCCCCATGATCATGTGATCAAAATTCAGATGCTTGGCAACTGGTTCCTACTTATGATTGTTGCTGTGTCCCAAGATGCGATCACCTTTTGCAAACTTTTGACAAACAAAATCAATGGGGAAGCTAGAGTCACTAAACAACCATGTTACCAACTTATCAACTGCAATGATTCACTTAACAACTGTAGCATGAAAGATCGTGAATTGGGGCAAAGCTCACTTAACAAATGTCTCACCTAACGACAGAAATGTTGGGCTCAATTGTGGTCGTAAGTCGAGGACTACCTGTTGTGTCCCAGCACAGGAACTCCCAAAAAGGACACATACACAACTGTTTGCTAAAGAAATAAAGGAGTTTTTACTAATAAAGATGCTTAGTAAAAGTCAGGATTTAAGTCAGGATTTAAAAGTCAGGAACAAACAGAAAGAGAGTCTTGGTGAATAAAGTTCAATATTCTCTTCATGAGCTTTTAGCCAGAGTTCAATGTCCAAAACAAGCAAGCAATTACTCCGTGCTTATCTCTTTACTCACTAGAGTTGGCTGGAATCCTGGAAACCAGTATCAAAGGAGCTGATAGTTCAAAATACAGGACTCAGAGCAGGAACACTGATGCAAAGAAATCTTGAGTGCTAACAGATCACAGTTGTTGCTTCCAGCAACCACTACCGAGTGCACCAGCCTTAAGTAACCTGAGGGCATGGCCCATTAGCCCTCAGCTCTACATGTGAGGAAACCTCCATCTGTAGAGCCACTCCTGCCTGCTAGCTGCTCTGCACGCCCTAGTATCCAGCAGAGGCTCCTCCTCTTCTGATGACTCACTCTGCACCAGCTGAGAAGGTGCAGAAGGCCCTGGTTGGTCTTCCTCCTCTGGCACTGAGTCCTCCTCGCTGTCAGACTCAGGTGCCAGGTACACGGGATGATAGTGCTGCGCCACAGTCGGCTCTTGAACCTCCGGATCCGCTACCAGCTGCGCGGGATGCGGGCAAGCCACAACACTACCTATACACACTTTTCAGAGTTCAAAGAACTTGGCCAGATGTTCTTTTCCATCTCCTTCTTTCCTCTTCAGGTTAAAGCATGTATTACAACTCACTATTTGTTTAAAAATAGTTTAGTAGAACTGCTTTTTTAAAAAAAGCTAAACTCTTTTTGTCTTGAGTTCGTCATGAATCATGGAAGTACTGAACTAGCTGTTCTATCTGTAAGTTTTAAGAGTTTTTTTTTTAAAACATCACCTTTGACATAATCCAGCTGCCATATTTTAGCCAAAGTTCCATTTGATATAATTCTTTATTTTTAGTCCTGTTAGTATAGACATAAAGGCTTAAAAACAGAGAACATTTCTTTGAAAAACACTTTACATTTTGTTATGCTGGTAACCTTTCCCCCATAATACAAATTATAGAGTCTGTTTTCAGGAGAAGCTCATCATTGCAAGATTAATATTTCTGCTGTTTTTTTATGCAAGATTTTGTTAGACGTTAGATGTTAATTATGATGCAGAGAATTTCAACTTTTGGGTATTTTCAGTTTGTATTTCTTAAACCAGGGGACCAAGGATGGACAACCTGTTACTCTCATAATGTTTTTGAACTTCAGCTCCTTAATGGTGAGAGATGTTAGGCACATAGGTTCCTGTTATAAGTCATGATTCCATAATATGTATCATGATATCATTGTTTAGTTGGTGCAAAATATATAATAACTGGGCCCTAGACTGCATCAACAGAGGGATAACCTCAGGATCACGAGAAGTGATAGTACCGCTCTATGCTACACTGGTGTTCGGAACTGCATGCAATTCTGATTCCATGATTCAAAAAAGATGCTGAAGCCCTAGAAAGAGGGAGGAGAAGAGCAACAAAGATGATAAGGGGCCTGGAACCTAGACTGTATGACAAGGGTGTCAAACTGGCGGCCTGTGGGCTGGATGCGTCATGCGCAGGCCATGCCCACCCCAACTCCACGAAGGGGAAAAACATCGTGAAACGTCACGTGATGGCTGCGAGTTTGACACCTGTGCTGCAAGTTTGACACCTATGAGGAATGGATAAGGGAACTAGGTATGTCTAGCCTAACAAAGGTGTGACATGATAACTGTCTTCCGGTATTTGAGGGGCAGTCACAGGGATGAGGGGGTCAATTTATTCTCTAAAGAACCTGAGGGCAGGACATGAAGCAATGAATGGAAGCTTGTTAAAGAGAGATCCAGTCTGGAATTACAGAGATGTTTCCTGACAATAAGAACACATAATCAATGGAATAGCTTACCTCCTGTTGATGTATATACTCTAGCATTGGAAGTTTTCAAGAAAAGATCGGATATCTCTCTTATTATCTGGGATATACAATAAGATCTTCTGCCTTGGGCAGAGGGTTGGTCTAGAAGACCTTGAAGATCCCTTCCATTTCTATTATTCTATGTATGTGTGACATAAACGGAAGTTTGATTACTGCAGCTTGCCAACCCTCTTTTCCTTAACTTTCGGCAATATACTTTTCCTTTATGCATTTTCTCTTGATCACCATATTTTTCATACTATAAGGCACACCGGAGTATAAGATGCACCAAGATTTCGAAGAGGTAAACAGGAAAAAAAGTTTTTTCCCTCCCTGGCCCCCAGGAGCAGGCCTCCCAACCCCTCTGCATGCCCCATTTTCATGAAAATGGGGCGCGCAGAGGCTTTGGGAGGCCTGCAGAGTGCTCCTGGGAGCTGTGGAGGGCAAAAATGCCCCCATTTTTGCAAAAAACTGGCCTGTTTTTCGCCTCCCAAACCCCCCACGTGTCATGTTTTTGCCCTCCCCAGCCCCCAAGAGCATTCTGCAGGCCTCCCAAAGTCTCTGTGCGCCCCATTTTCATGAAAACGGGATGCATGGGATGGGGTTTTGGGAGGCCAAAAATGGCTGTATTCGGTGTATGAGACGCACCAACATTTCCACCCTTTTTTAGTGGGGGAAAAAGTGTGTATTATACTCCAAAAAATACGGTATGTTAGTTTTCACTGCCAGAATCGCTATCTGTTTTTAACTTGGCTTATCTTGGAATTGAGCCTAGTCTAAGCAAGTTTTTCCTTTTAAAACAAACTTCAGATATCTGACACTTGTTCTGTATTGGACTCAGCTGATGTTAGAATAAATGTTCCCATTGTATTTAACAACACATAAATGTATTTCAACCACTTCTTAAGCATGAGGTCTTAGTGAAAACAATGTTTTCTGGGAAAGGTATTATCAGAGAACATTAACAATGAGTATATGTCAAATGAAGTACCATGTGAAATGGAGATGGTCATGGGACTGTTTTCATGATGATGTTCATGTGCATCTTCAGAAAAGTGCATATAGACAGCAAGATATTTCCTTGCATAAGACCTTTTGAGGACAAGCATAATGCACTTTTTTAAATGACAAGCATAACAATCAATTCAGATGTTGCAGACAGAACTGAATCCATAACACAAAGGCATCAGTCAACATAAATGACCAAACCCTTCATTTACTGTTTGGCCTCAACTTCATATCTTCTAAAATGTACAGTTGATTTTAGAGAACTTTTCTCAACCTTCAGCATTTTCTTTCAGTGGGTTTTCATATGCACACACAAAGTAGACACACACAAATCCTGCCATTTCAGGATTTCTCTGTGGGGCTATATAAATGCCATTTTGTAAGAGACAATGCACACTGCTGGAAAGGAAATTCCCACACAATAATGCAGAACTCTAAATTGGTATACAGTTCTAAAAATAATGTTATGTGGCTTGGATAGTTTTAATGCATGTGTGATTGAAAGCTTTTTTCTTTTTGATATCGATTGTATTTTAACATGCTTTTAAACTGTTTTTTATTTGATTATATGTTTTTTACTTGTTGTTAGCTGCCCATAGTTTCCTGGGAGTTGGGCAGCATAGAAATTTTATTATTAAATTAAATTGTTAAATTAATTAAACAATTAAATGCACTGTACTTCATTAATTTACAAGGCAGGATGTATGAGGAAGTAAGAAAACAATACCTGTCCCCAATTATAAATAAATTTTCCCACTGGAATGTAAGGCATAAATTAACATTTCGATTGAAGGCAGACTCTCCTCCCCTGGTAAGGGCTATCACTCGCTATCTTAATAGGATGACAGCAATAGGAGCCAGCTACATTGAAAAGAATTTCATTGATTGTAAGAAAGATGAGCTGAGTTAGAGACGAGATATTTTATTTGGGTTATCTAGTTTTAGAAATTTAGTTATTGAATTTTAATATCATTAAATTTTGATGTCCTGTACCATATATATTTTTGTACGGTTGTTTCTGTACACCTGTTTGTTCTGTTTTTCTTTTTTTTTGAAAAGGCCTTCGGGCTATTCAATAAATGTACTGTACTCTTAATTTACAAGGCAATAAATCTGAGCCCCAAATTAACGTTAACCAAAAGGCAAAGGTGTACATTATGTTCTAATGTACACCTTTGCCATGTCTAAGAAATCAAGTAGGCGTAGGTTACCTTGTCCTGAGATCAGGGTAACAGAAACTTTTATTATCTTGATGTCTTCCCATCCAGTCCCCCAAATCCTTTGATACCCCTTTCCCCTTTTATCCAACCCATCTTTCTCATTCTGTTCAGGATTTCCTTTCCACTCCTACCTAGTTTTCCTCATGACACAGTGCTAAGCTACAAATTACACAACATCTTTAGCCTACTTGATTTCTTAGCAATCTCACTTAGGCAAAAGTGATACTGACTAGGAATGATGGTAGCTGCAGTTTAGCATCTTTGGAGTGCACAAGATTGGAGAAAAGTACCTTTGGACAATACTATTCCCAGGAGCGACCAAAATACATAAAAGAATGCAAAACTGTGATGTCTCCAAAAGAAGGTTGATGTAACCATGAAGTCTTCATTTTGGGCCAGTTTCAAGATAGAGACTTGAACATAGTTCGTGTTAATCAATACTAGCTTTGCAGATATTAGATTATACCTAAAGTTCTGGTTCAAAGCACCTAAAAGTGTGATGCATTTCAGATACCGGTATGTTACCTGCCTTAAGAAACATCAGAAACCTGGATATTTTGCTTTAGACAAGAGATAGTAGATATAAAGCCATATCGTGAACAGCTGCGGTGGCGCAGTGGTTAGAATGCAGTACTGCAGGGAATTTCTGCTGACTGCCGGCTTTGCCAGTTCGAATCTCACCAGGTTGACTCAGCCTTCCTTTCTTCCGAGTTTGGTAAAACGAGGACCCAGATTGTTGGGGGCAATATGCTGACTCTGTAAACTGCTTAGAAAAGCACTGTAAAGCACTGTGAAGCGGTATAGAAGTCTAAGTGCTATTGCTATTGCTATCATTCACTCAAATTTAAAATGTCATCACCTCTTATAACCCACAGATATCCAAAATACAAACTATTTTATAAAATATAAGATTGTGGGGATTCAATAGACTTCATAAAGGAAGCAGGAAAAAAAAGGTATGTTTCAAGGTGTTGAGATGTTGATATCAATCCTATCAACATGTCTAAATTATAAGCTCCCTGCCATTTCTTCTAACTAAATGCAGTAGTAATGACTCTTGATTCTCAAAATAGCAGCCATCACGTATTAGCCTCCGTAGTAAAAGAGTGTAAAAAACCCTTTGCATTCTAATCATTCCAGTACATAGAAAAACTACATTCCATTAGATCCACTGAGGAGCACTGCAGAGTTCACGGTCCGTAATTTTACTTCCTAAAATAAACCATGTTTACGTTAAATGCAAGGCATTCCCATGCCAGAAAAGGAGACCATTAAAATATTTTGTTGTTGCCAAATTATATATCAACTGTCGTATTTCATTCTATACTACTTTCCATATTTAGTCAGCTCTACAAAAGAAATAGTCAATTTAGTTTCCATTTGTTTTCTCAAATTTCTTGGGATACCTTTTAAGGAGTAAATTATTCTAGTCTGCCACCACTTGATTTTCTTCAAATGTGTTAGATTAAAATCCCCATCCAGCAAATTCACGCCCTGCAGAAATTCCAACCTCCAGAGAATATTAGGTTAAGGAAGACACAGTTATATAGCTCTGAATGTCCCAAATTTATTCTACAGTAATGTCATAATGATTCTTTCTTTAGGAACTGCATAACTACATGTGATATACTTTTACTAAGAAATAGTCTATAAAGAAATAAAAAGGCTTTGTGGAGTGTTGGTATTTAATACAGGTATATAAGGACCACACAGTTGTTCCATAAGATATTGTCAGGAAAAGACTCTTAAATTCCTATGAGTCCTTGGTGTTCTCAGATCTTGGTTGTTTTCTTGCAGACATTTCATTTCCCAATTAGGGTAATGCTGGAAAGGACTGGGATTTGCTCTCTGTTTATACACAAGTGGTTTGCTCTGTTATTGTTGGTGGGAGTGTTCTTGATATTTCCTTGATTAGGCTGTTGTTTACTGTTTGTTTGATTGTTTGTCTGAGTTAGTAGTTCCTTGATTGGGGTATTGCTTATTACTGAATATCTGGTATTAATTAACCGGATGTTGATTGTTGGCATGGAGGTATTTTTGGTCTTTTTTGTTTCCTTTTTACCTTTTTTATTGTCTCTTTTGAATGGTAAGTAGATATTGTTTATCTCTATGTGCCTGTTGATGGCTGATTTTTCTGAGTGGCAGGCTTCCAGGAATTCTCTAACGTTTTGGGCTTGGCTTTGTCTAGGATGCTCACAGTTTCCCAATTTGAAACTATGGCTAAGTCTGTCCATATGTTGTGCAATGTGTTGCAGGTAATTGGTAAATCTGTCTAAGGCAGTATTTTTCAATATGGCAGCTTTAAAATGTGTAGACCAGGGGCAGGTTGTCACTTATTGATATCGGTGCACTGCGCGCGCATCTCCATGTTTCGCGTGCGCCCCCTCGCGCGATTTTGCTTCTGCGCATGCACGGAAGCAAAATCTCGCCGAAATCTCTCTCTCTCATCCGCCCCCTCGCGCGATTTTGCTTCTGCGCATGCACAGAAGCAAAAAAGCCCAAAAAAGTCTCAAAAAAAGATGGCGATGCGTGTGACGGACCGGCGAAGACGGCACCGGAGCAGTCACGCGCAAATTGCGCAATAGGCCGCTCCCTACCGGAGCTATGCACCGGACCACACCGATAGAAACCCACCACTGGTGTAGACCCCAACTCTGAGAGTTCCCCAGTCAGCTGTTCTTGTCTTGATTATACTTGACATCTTGTCCCTCATTAAAATACAAGGGAACTATAAAATCTTGCTTTTTTATAAGCCAGTTACAATTACTTTGTTTGATATTCTATTATCCTGGCTGGGCTTTTAGGGCTATCAATATGCAATGTCCTAAATAAGAATGGGAACTGAGCTCAGAAACAAAGCAGACCCACATATTTTGATTTCAGTCCCCATTTTACAGAAGGCAAATGTATGTGACTCAGGAAAGAGTGAAGAAAATGAGTACAGGACACAGGCAGAATCTGCATTTCCAAGGGCAGTACGACATAGTGGTTAAGGTGTTTGTTTAAGACCTGGAAGATTCAGATTTGAGTTCCAGCTTAGTCAGAGAAAATCACTGGGTGCATTTGAACTAGCCATTCTTTCTCAGTGCATCCTCTTTCACAATGTCACTATTGTTTGGGGGGGGGGAATGATATAAGCTAATCTGAGCTCTTGGAGAAAGGCAGGATGTAAATGTAACAAATTAATAAAGCATGTTTGAATCTACAAAGCACAACAAATTACCTCAAGTATGTAACACGCAGGGAAACATCCATAGCAAGAAAGAATGAAACTCATGTCTGGCTGCACACATGAGTTATGGTATGCATATGAACTTACCTGTAAATAGAGAGACATCCAAGAGTATTTGCCTCAGGGGTGGGTTCCACTTACCTTCGCCACCGGTTTGCATCGCAACATTTCACACGTGCACGCGAGCATAGTGAGGGCGCACAAGTGCGTCCCCGCGTGCAATTCTGCTTCCACGCATGCTCAGTAGCTATAATCAGCCTGAAACACAGCTGAGGAGCTGATCAGCTGTGCTTCGGGCAAAAGAATAAAGGTAAGTATAAACCCGGGGGCGGGCGGGAGGGCCCCTTTTCAAGCAGCAGCAGAGGAAAAAACTTCCAAACAGTAAAAAATTCGGAAAAAAATCCAAATAAAAGATGGCAGTGCCCACGGACCGGCACAGACCGAACCGGGTTGGTGACATCATCATGACATCACCAGCGGGTCGCTACCGGTTCGGGCGATCCAGTCTGAACCGGGAGCAACCCACCCCTGATTTGCACGTCCAGACTAAAAAGAAAAGAAAGAAGTAAACATACAGTACATGTATCCAAGGACAGCATTGAAAGCTTTGAGTTATACTGTTCCTAGGTTTTTAAAATGTTAACAATATAAATAGATAATTAAACAATCAAAATGTGTTCTAAGCAAAGAATATGAGAAGTTGGAAGTTCCATTTGTTCTCTGTGTAACAATAGGGACCTGGAACAGGATTTAGTCAATATAGTATAGAGCTAATACAGGTCTTTAGTTCTAAAGGTCGTGCTTTCCCTAGGCTGATATTCTTATACAGCTCCTGACAAGTTATGACAGATTAGAAAAGAGTCTTATCTATATAGAACATTTTACACAGAGCAAAGTTTAACTTTGATTTCTTACAATCTGTTGACTATTATTTATCTACCAGCACCTTGTTTACTGAGGTAGAATGACAAAATGAAAGTAATAGATTTTCCTGTAGGAAAGGTCTGTAGATCACTGTGACAGTAGATACGAAGTAGGCAGATGGTCCAAACTTCTCTTCCTAGCATTGATAAATTTGTGATTGACCTTTGCCTGGAACTCTGGAGAATTGTTATTGGTAAGTGAAGATCAGCCTTCTCCAAACTTTTATCAATTAAGTTTGGTTATAACTTCTACTCTTTCCAGGTTCATGCTGAAAATCTGAAAGTAAGAGTTTGGATGATTAGAATAAGGAATAGGAAATAAGATTGATTATCTAATCAGCATAAGGCAGCTTGTAGCTCCCTAGACATGCAATATCACCACATCTGTTGTGACTTGCCCGCGTCCCGTGCAGATGATGGAGGACCCGGAGGACGTGGAGCCGCTCATGGCGCAGCAGTACCACCCCATGTGCCTGGCACCTGAGTCTGCCAGTGATGAAGACTCAGTGCCAGAGGAGGACGACCAGCCAGGACCTTCTGCACCTGCTCAGCAAAGTGAGTCGTCAGGGGATGAGGAGCCTCTGCTGGATGCTAGGGCTCATAGAGCAGCTAGCAGACAGGATTGGCTTAGCAAACGGAGGTCTCCTTGGAGGTAGCACTGAGGGCTAATTGGGCCACGCCCTCAGTGCCTATTTAAGTCCGGTGCAGTCTGAAATTAATGCTGAGAACAACACCTGTGTTTTGCGAGCACTTCGGAGTCCTTTTGCATCAGAGTCTCTGTTTTGAATCTTGTGTTTGGAAAGAGCAGTTTCTGGAAGGCTTATTCCTGGGAAGCCAGCCAACTTGTGTGAGTGAAAGAGATAAGAAGAGACTTAATTGGTATTTGTTTTTGAACATTTGAACTTTGGTTAATAACTCACGAAGAAACAAAGGAACTTTATTCCCCGAGACTCTCCTTATGTTTGTTTATGGACTTCTAAACCACTGCGCTTTTACTAAGTACCTTCATTAGTAAAAGGACCCTTTTTGCTTTTGTAACAAACAGTTGTGTGTGTGTTTTTCTGTGGGTTGCAGTGCTGGGACACAACAACATCAGTGCTATGGTGTACATGTTTGCATAAGATGTGTGGATGCAAATATGTGATGGCAGCATTTGATAAATGACACCATAATTAAATAAATAAATAAAATACATGTCATCATTTTGGTATCACTGTGGTTTGCTAAGTTGTCATTACTTGTATCCTCATGTGATAAATGTCATCATATACTGTATTTTTTGGAATATAAGACACACCTTTCCCTCCCAAAAAAGAGGGTGAAAACTTGGGTGCGTCTCATACACTGAATGTAGCCCCACCCAGCCACCCCCATACTTTGGCTTCTGCCTTCCAAGCAATTCACCTCTTTGCAGCAAACAGCACAGAGCCCGATTAGCACAAGGAAGTGATTATCTGCCTCCCGACCCACAGCTGACAGGCTTGCAAGTTACCTGCTAAAATGAAACTAACTACGGTAGCTGCAAGGAGACAAATTGTCTGAAGGTGAACTGCTGGCAATGTTGGACTGCTGAAACTGCATGCAAGGAGGTAAGTCAATAACTATAAATGTTTGTAGAGTGTTCAAATTATTAGACTTATTTTTTAAAGACTGCTTTATTATTGTTCTAGACAACTTAACAAAATGAAGAAGCTGTTTAAAATAAATGCTTGATCTGAAGAGGCCCAGTGCTATTGTGTCTTCTTTTAAATAGCAGAGAATAACTATACTTCCAGAAAACCACATCAAATTTAAAGATCTGTAAAAGTATAATCTGAATGTAACAGTGTCCTGTTTAATAAATTTCCTGACAGTTAGAACAATTAGAACTGAAGTTAGAACTGAAGTGGTGTAGGGTTTCCTGCCTAAGCAGGGGGTTGGACTAGAAGACCTCAAAGGTCCCTTCCAACTCTGTTGTTGTTGTTGTTGTTGTTGTTGTTGTTGTTGTTATTATTATTATTATTATTATTATTATTATTATTATTAGTAGTAGTAGTAGTAGTAGTAGTAGTAGTAGTAGTAGTAGTAGTAGTAAGATAAGGCAGCTGAGTTAAACCCTGACTTAGTCATGTTTGGAGTAGATCTATTAAAATAATTGGGAGGAGTTAGTATGATTACATTTAAGAAAACTTTCTGGCATTAATATGCTGCCATAATGTACATTTCTCCAATTCTTTGCTATTTCTATGGGTCAGGCACACATGAACAGAAATACACAGCAAACAGTGTATATCATCTGAGCTGTTTGCTGTTTGGCAAATTGCTGGGAGGCAGAGGCCTTTTTTCCTTGTTTTCCTCCCCCAAAACTAAGGTGCGTCTTATACTCCGGTGCGTCTTATACTCCGAAAAATACGGTATATTGTATTCTGTAAACTGATAGATTGAGGATCTTAAATTAATCAGGACTTTTCTGCTTTACATTAAAAAAGAATATACTGCATCAACATTCAACTGCATCAGAATTTAAAGTATGCAACCAAAAATGAAAAAGGTACCATTCTACCAGATCTGTTGTGATTTCTCCAAAATCTCATGGTCTCAGTCCTTCCACTAAGACAGAGGGCTCGCTAGTTTTTTGATCCAGAGAAAAATGATCAACATCATTTAATGCTTTTGTTTGATGCTTAAAACACTTTTCATTGGGGAGGGGGAGATAAAGGACTGTATAATTTATGTATTCCTTAGTTGTATTCTTTGCTAAGATCTGTGATTTTAAACATAGAGAGCAGGAGACTCCCAAAATGTCAGACCTGCCCCTATTCAGGCCACTGTATAGAAACCACAATTCTGCTGCTGATGGACAAAGACCTTTGAAAAGATTGAGATGTGTTTATGCTGGCTACTTTCAAAGAGTCTTTCATCTCCACAAAGCAAATTATTAACACATTCCATTGAAGATGTGGGTGTGGACGCTAGCCTTGGAAGAAATAATAATAATAATAATAATAATAAAAAATGAAGCCCCCCCCCATGAACTTTAAAAAACCCTCGGTTCTTAATGATAGTAAGTGGATCCTAGCCAAGATCTTATGCCCAGCAGATTGTTTGTCTGGAAAAGTCCTGTGGGCTGCAGCTTTTATGCCATAGAATTTCCAGCGTGAAAGCTCTGGTGGTGTGGGAGACCAGGCCATCTCAGGTTCACGGAGTTAAAGGCATGCTTCTGAGCCTTAGCCTCTCCCTCTGGGTCTTCACATGAGTGAACGTGAGCCTTTGTTCCCTGTTGTAAATCTTTACTTTTCAAAACCAAGGAGGGGGAGAACAGTAGAATATGAAAAGTAGTTAATAAATTACTCTGCATTCTTTACCTCTTTTGAGATACACATAAGCCTTGTCTCTCTGTTCTTCAGCATGTATTTATAACCCCAGGAAAGAAAGACCACATTCCTACTGAAAGATTCTACCCTGTCCGCCCATATACATCAAGGCTGCAAAAATCCAGATGATCATCAGATGGCATTAAAGAGATTTTTAAAAGTTAACTCTTGGCCGTTTAATGGAGGTCTAGATTTTTACAGCCCTGAAATTTTAGTCTTATTGGTGTTCTTCCACATGATGGAATGAGAGCGATCTAAAAGGGAACCTGGTCTTTACTCTCATCTTCTTGTATAGTTTAATAACCCCAAGTTCTGCACTGCATTCAGTGTTCCTTAAGCGGCTGTAAACCTTCAATATGTTGGACTCAGTTCTCAAAATTCTCAGCCAGCATGTGACATGTGATGAAAATGAATGCTCACATGGGGCAATGGGTTTTCCAAAATAAGAAATAAAGTTAAAAAGAGAGCAGGTACTAGGTCTAAGAGGCTCCTTATTGGCTCTCCAGAGATATTGCCAATATGTATTTTTTTAATTGTTCAGACCTGTCTACTGTTTCAAGCAGCAAGGAAAGATATAGAATCAAACAGTCTGGTTAGCCAAAGCTAGCTGTGAAAATATACAACAAACTTAGTATACAAACTGGTGGTCAAAGTCTGATCCAGAGGTTGAAGCTGAATTGCAAGTATAAGCAACCAAGGCAAAACATAAACAGGTCCAGAAAAGAACAGAGTTCCCAGGAAGTCAACAAAGAGCCGCATCTGGGAACGATACTATATTCTCACAAAATTTATTTCAATGTTTGACAGCTCTCATATAGAAGATGATATGAAGCTCCCAGTCTTCACCAAACACAGCTGGTACAGATCAAAACCAACCGCAGAAACCTACTGTTAAGTAGACCATAACTTCTAATCAGACCATTGTTCTCAAGGCACTTTTCCAAACGCTCTGGCTGTCCTAGATTTGGAGGCGGTACCACTAAGAAGAATTTAAAATTGCAGAGGAAATGCTTCCACCAACCCCTCTTGGCATATACTGAATCCCTAGGCTCCATGCCTGGCTTCTGCTCCTCAAAAGAAAAGGGGCACAATCAGAGGTGGGTTCCTCCCGGTTCAGACCGGATCGCCCGAAATGGTAGCAACCCACTGGTGATGTCACGATGACATCACGGAACCGGTTCGGTCAGTGCCGGTCTGTGGGCGCCCCCATCTTATTTTTTTGACCTTTGGGCTTTCTAGGATTTCTCGTGAGCCAGAATTCTCTACTAAAGTGATTCTAGTTCACATTCAGCTTTTGGAGTGAGCTAAGATGGGCTAAGCATGGCAAACATTTTGCTCATCTACTAATAATTAAAAAAAGGGGGGGGGAAGGTATTCTAAAGAAATGAAGTGATGCAGGATCCAATCTGTGTCGGTCACCAGGACCAGAGCTTTAGTCTTTCAGACTTGTGCTGGAGCCCATCCTCAGGGAACTTCTCTCTATCAGAATCAGTGGTGGGATTCAAATTTTTTTACTACTGGTTCTGTGGGCGTGGCTTGGTGGGCATGGCTTGGTGGGTGTGGCAGGGGAAGGATACTGTAAAATCTCCATTCCCACCCCACTCCAGGGGAAGGTTACTTCAAAATCCCCATTTCCTCCCGACCAGCTGGGACTTGGAAGGCAGAGAATAGATGGGGATGGGAGCCAGTCAGAGGTGGTATTTGCCGGTTCTCCGAACTACTCAAAATTTCTGCTACTGGTTCACCAGAACTAGTCAGAACCTGCTGAAACCCACCTCTGATCAGAATGTGTGCTTTGGCCTATTCTGTGTGTAGTATTTATATGGTGCCTGCTTGTGTCTGGATTTTTATTTGTTGAGTGGGTTGCTGATGGTCAACTATTAAGTCATTGGCTGTTGTTTGAAGTGATCCTTCAAGCCCAAATAGATTTCTATTTATATTAAATACCATTTGGCTGCAAAAAAACTCCCCCTATATATGAAAACACCCAGAGTTTTCTGTTTCTTGTCTGATAGAAAGACCTCTTCTTTAACTTCTGAGCACAATGTTTGCTTAATCCAGACATGAGTATTGGCAGAATTTCCTTGGAGCATGTTTCTCCCCCCCCCATCACCCTTTATGCATTAACACCTGCATTGTTTATTGGGAAAGTAAAGTTAAAAATTCCAGTTTTTATCAATATAAAGACTTTAGGGTTTCTAAACTGCCTTCTCATATACAGTACCTTGCTTTGTTAGATTTTCAATCCATGATGGCCAGGTTTCAGTTAATGAATCACATGCCTGCCTCATTGCATTTGTTCATTTTTATTGCTTTCCTGTGTAACAGTTTTACAAGCTGTTCCCATATCTCTGTTGCTATATTCAGTATAACCCTGCAGGGTATTTCTCTTATTGGGAGCCACAGTCACATATCAGATTTTTCTAAGTTGTTTACATCATAATAGCTGTAAAAGCGGTTGACCCCTAAAGTCTTTAGAAATGCATAGGCTAGCCTTTCTCCCAGAGCATGGCTGCTAATAGTCACCAATTGGTTCAAATGTCACCTTTTCCGGTCAAGACTGATGCCATTAGGCCTGACAGGCCAGTTTCAGTCTTCCTGGTAACAAGCAGTACTGGGGCACCTTAGCCATTATGGCTTGCTACTTCAGCAATTGCTCCTTTTAGAATCCACTCAGGCTAAAAGAACCATTAGGAAATGAGAATCCTAGACCAGGAGTCAACAACCTTAAACACTCAAAGAACCACAAAGGTCCAATCCGGAAGCCCCACTGTTCAATTCTGGAGCCGACCGGAAGTCCGGTTCCCCCACCATAGAGTCTCCTCCTAGCGCGGCATCCTTTTTCCTCTACCAGTCCTAACCGGAAGCCCTATCAATTGTGGAGCTGACTGGAAAACCCGCCCCTTGCCATAGCGTCTACTCTTGGCACGCCCTGCTTCCCCACTCCCGCAACTGGAAGCTCCTCTCACAATTGTGGTGCCGACCGGCGACAGGGAGCTGCAGCAGAAGGATGAAAGAGCCACATGCGGCTCCAGAGCCGCAGGTTGCTGACCCCTGTCCTAGACCTAGAAACTCAGAATGAGGTCAGCCATAATCCAGAACTCACAAAACTTATTCCAGATGGAAACAGGCAGATGTTTAACAGGTTTAGTCCTTGCCCAACAAAAAATCCTTTCTCAGAGAGAAGCTTAATGTTTTAGCTTTCTCAGTTCATAATGGGAGATTCACTAAGACCCCATCTATATGAGAACCTGTCCATGATGCTTAAGTGCTGTTGAAACCATCACACATGCCTGTTATTACCAGTGTAGTTGAGAAACTTTCAATTTTTCTTACTGTCATGTTTTATAGGTCATAATGAAAATTTTCTTCGTGATTTTCTCCTCTCAGATAAAGAACGATTTATCACATATAATGTTGCCAGATTTTGCATGACAGCAATTAAAAGCCATAAATAGATAACTAAGAGCTATAGGTAAAATGACACCTATAGAAAAAGGTAGAATTCCTTTTTCTTTAAGTTTTCTTTTTATCTATTTTTAATTGTAGTCTCTGCTCAAAGTAGACTAAACTCAATCTGATTTTTTTACTAGACATACTTACCGTATTTTTCAGAGTATAAGACACACCTTTTTCCTCCCTAAAAATGACTGAAAATTTGGGTGCATCTTATACTTCGAATGTAGCTTTTTTTCCAGCCCTAACTAGGTGCTAACAGATCTTCCCAGCTCTTACCTTGCAGGCTTTTTCATTGTTACTCTCTCCAAAGAATGTTTTTCCAGCCCTAAGTCTTTGCAGAATTTTTTTTCATTGCTCTACTTGCTCTGAATAAGTTTTTTTCTAGCCCTAACCAGGTGCTAACGATCTTCCCAGCTCTTACTGGCTTGCAGGTTCTTTCATTGTTATTCTCTCAGAAGAAGGTTTTTTTAAGTCCTAACCAGGGGATAAAATAATGTGCTGAAGCTGACCAGACTAAGGACGCTAGCCAGATGAATACCTGGTAGGCAGATTGTTTTCCCCTATTTTCCTCCCCAAAAACTAAGGTCCATCACTCCGGTGCGTCTTATACTCCGAAAAATACGGTAAGTTGTTCCTTCCACCCCTTGATAGATTTTTCTTGATTTTTATGGTAAACAACTTCTATTTCTAATTTAAATAATTTTTATTGAACAGTTTTTTTTACAAACAGAAATCTATACAATTTCCTTCTTTTCAACATTTTCCCGTCGTTAAACATTTTTACTTGTACAATTTTTCCCTCTTCAATTTCTCATTTTCTTTTATACATATAGTTCATAAATCAATTTATATACATCATAACAGTAATGTACTCTATTTCTACCATATCTTCTATAACCTATCTATTTACATATATTTATTGCTACTTTTTAACTCCAATATCGTATTCCTTCAGTTGTTCTCTTATCCTTTAACCCTCCTTTCTAGGCACTCATACCATTTCCCCCATATTTTATAGTATTCTGTTTCTTCTTTTTCTTGTAATTCCTTATTAAGCTTATCAATTTCTGCACACTCTAAAACCTTTCTAATCAAATTTTCTTCTGTTGGTGTGTTTTTATTTTTCCAGTTTTGTGCATATATTATTCTTGCAGCTGTTATGATATGTATGATTAGGTATTGTCTTTCTTTCTTATAAGTTTCTGGTAGTATTCCCAATAAAAATGTTTCCGGTTTCATCTCTATGTATTGTTCAGTTATCTCTGCTAAATATATTCTAATTTTACTCCAGTAATGTTTTGCCTTGGGGCACATCCACCACATGTGGTAGTACGTTTCCTGGCTTTGATTACATTTCCAACAGTTTGATGGTGTGTTGGGGAACATCTTAGCCAATCTTGCAGGTGGCAGATGCCACATGTAGAACATTTTATACATGTTTTCCTTGTAGGCTACAGACATTGTCAGTTTATAATTTTTATTCTATAATTTCTCCCATTTGTCTAATTCTATATTGTAACCGATTTTTTTGGCCCAAATTATAATATTTTCTTTGACTACCTCCTCTTCCAATTTATATCTCAGTAAATAATTATAAATTTTGGTTATCAATTTATCTTCTGTACCCTGTAAAATTTTATCTAATTCATATTTTTCTTTTTGAAATCAATATTGTTCCATGTCCGTTTTGTATCTAAGGCACTTATATGCTATTATTAACATCTTATTTCCTTTTAATGGAAAAATATACTCTTTTCAGCATCTAAACTCTTCCTTCATATCTCACATATCAATTTTGCTTTTTACTTTGGCTTTTATAATTCCTTATAATTTTAGATTTGTATAAAACATTGTTTAATACTGTTTATAAGATTTGTATAAAACTTTGATGAATGCTTGTACAGTAATAAAGCTGAACTAAACTAGCCTTTCCCAACATGCTATCTTTCATACAATTTAAAATTACAGTCCCCAAAATTCCTAGCTGCTGGCCTTGCAGATTAGAAAGACTAAGAGCTTTACTGCAAACTATGTGAAAGGCACACTGTTGAAGATTAATCTAAGCTTTTAAATTGACTTTCTTTTAGCCACTCCCTTTTTTGGTTGAAACGATCGACAAGAGCTAATCCCATCCCAGTATGTGGGAACTATAACCTCTGGAAGTCATCAATAAAGGAATATTAGCTGGAATACAAACTTGGAGGAAATATTTTCAGCTAAATTGCTAATATCACTAGCTTGAACTAAAAAAAAAAAAGAGCGGGAGTCTAAAGCCTCCCTTTGTCATTATTCTGGGTCTTGCCAATCTAGAAGGGTCATCGTGCCTGCAGTTCCCAGAGTTTGCATCACACAGTGCAATTTTCTTTCATATTTTCAGCAGAATCAAAGCTGAAGCCATTTCCTGCTGCACTGGGCCTGCTTCCCAGGAGACTGTCATGACAAGGAAGGGGCTGATTTGGCCAGAGAAGCAACGACTGCAGGAACTTGCCTTGGTGCTCCCTGCCAGATAGACTGCTGAGCCCTGAATGATGGTTGTCTTGGACCAGGAAATCAGAACAGAAGCACATTTTAGCTTTGTCTATTAGCTGGGGGAATAATCAACTACCAATTTCCTGTTCAAGGGTATATGAGACAGAAAACTAGGCTGACCTATTTTATACCCCTTCCTACTTTTGCTTTTACAGACAATGTGTGTGTGGCTTGTACAACATATAAATGCATGCTGTATCTCTCTTGTATTGTGTACTTTTGGGGAGGCACTGTATCTCTCTTGTATTGTGTACTTTTGTGTTCTGCAAAATAAATGTGACTTTTTCTTTTAAAATCAGAGAAGAGTTAACCCACACACATTTCATAAAGGAGTATTTCACAAGGTTGGCACCCAATCTCTCTGTGTTAACCTATATTGGTGTCAACATCTCTTTACGTTAACCAGGTATTTCTGGACTACAAATATCTTTATTCCCCATCAGTAACTGTGGTAGACATTATACCAAGGTAGTAGTGAAAGGTACAAGCAGCTGATTGTCCAATTAAACAATAGCTGTTCTATTGCCACTGTCTTCTGTTTCTTCATCCTTCTCTATTTCCTCCCTTTTGTTTCTTATGATAGTCCATATTTTGATTGAAAACACAAGCAAGAAGATCTGGCATTTTGATAAAAGCTCCTTCCTGTCTTTCTGTACTTCTTGTTGTGAACACTAATACTACAAAGAGCTGAGGAAAGAGATAATAGAAACAATGTGTTAGCACTGTAAGAGCAATGCAAAGAAAGTGCCAATTTACATGTTATCAACTAACTATGACAGTAAAGTATACCTCTCAGCTTCGTGGTGGGCTGATTAGCTTAATTAAGTTCATGCCTACGAGTGCAGTAATTAGCACTGTCAGCTGCATGGCAACACAGAGACAAAGTTAGAGGTACAATTAGATATTCTAGTATGGAATCTGTAGCAGATCACACTTCAAAAAAACCAGGATTTTACAGGAATTCTTGTGCTTTGAATGTTGAAACAAGCAATAGACGAAACCAACTTTAATTTAATCCCACATACAATATTTATTTATTTATTTATTTATTTTGGTTTTCTTATATGCCGCCCAACTCCCGAGGGACTCTGTGGGCCCTAACCGGTCGGAGGGAAGTATGAGGCAGAATGCGGTCCCGAAGATAGCCTGGTCCTAAGCCATGAAGGGCTTTAAAGATGATGATCAACACCTTGAATTGGACCCGGAGACCGATGGGCAACCAATGCAGCTGGCGGAGTATAGGTGTCACGTGGGTGTACCTTGGCACACCCACCACAGTGCGCGCAGCCGCATTTTGCACCAACTGAAGTCTCCGGATACTCTTCAAGGGTAGCCCCATGTAGAGCACGTTGCAGTAGTCCAAGCGGGAGGTGACAAGGGCATGAGTGACCATGAGTAGAGCCTCCTTCTCCAAGTATGGCCGCAACTGGTGCACCAGGCGAACCTGTGCAAAGGCCCCCCCTAGCCACAGCAGTAAGATGATGGTCCAATTTTAGCTGTGGGTCTATGAGGACCCCCAAGTTGCGGACTCGATCCGAGGGAGTCAGTTTCGCTCCCTCGAGAACCAAGGAGGGACAGTTGTCATAGTCCTTAGGAGGCAATATCCAAAGCCACTCAGTCTTGTCGGGGTTGAGTCTGAGTCTGTTCCTCCCCATCCAGATCCTAACGTCGTCCAGGCGTTTATGTTTATTCAGAAATAGGTTCCATAGAATTCAATAGAACTTACTGCAAAGGGATATAGCAATAGCACTTAGCAATAGCACTTAGACTTATATACCGCTTCATAGTGCTTTACAGCCCTCTCTAAGCGGTTTACAGAGTTCAGCATATTGCCCCCAACAATCTGGGTCCTCAATTTACCCACCTCAGAAGGATGGAAGGCTGAGTCAACCTTGAGCCGGTGAGATTTGAACAGCTGAACTGCTGAACTAGCAGTAGCCTGCAGTGCTGCATTTAACCATTGCGCCACCTCAGCTCTTGCAATATATAGTTATTATTTGCAAGTTGCCCATTCAAAATAACTCTTGAGAGAGAAATATATATAAATGCATATAGGTGATATGTGTACATAATATGATATATGAAAAATGACACATGCATTTTTATTGGGAAAATATTAATTTCCCATAGACTAGAGGTATCAGTGCAATTGACATTATTGTTTGCACCAGACAGAGGAACAAGAAAAATTCTGAGAATAAGATATTTATTCTATAGTTAGCAAAATACTGGTTGGAAACATTGGTTTAGAGCAGAGAGAATAGGTGAGGACTTCCAAGAGGTCATTATATTACATCTTCTATTAAATTTGATTATTGGTGTTACTGGCTGGAGTTGAGAGAAACTAGAGTCCAACAATGTTTGGTGGGCCATGTATTTCCTATGTTTGTTTAGAGAACTATTAATAGGCATTTCTTTGATCTCAGAAAGTGGCCTCACAATGGGACCATCTTTCCATGTGCCTCATGTAAGACATCAAGGAACAGGAACATGTTTAGGACGATCTTTGGTCTCCTATCTATTAAATTGCACCCATACATGAGCTGGACTGTTATTCAAACAAATCTGTATCCAACATAAGGTATCTATATCAGTCCATAAAGCCCAGTTGAATGTAAGATACAGTCAGTAAATTTAGAGACATGCAGAAACTGACAGGTTTAACATATTTCTTTCTTCAGTAGCAATTCAGGGCCATCTCAAATAGCATGAAAAAATGGTAACATAGTGGAGGGATCATTTCTATGTTTAAAAATTATGAAAGATCATCTTCCAATTGGCTAGTTAACAAGCACAGAAGAACAATGCTAAGGAACTGCAAAATTTTACGGAAGGACCACATCTGTTTATCATAATGAAGGAATGAAGCTCAATAAGAACTTCTACTTCAATCCATCCACATAATTACTTTAGTTAGCTAAACATAGCTAAACAAAAAGAGGACAGAATATTTGTTTCAGAGAGAAAGGTTGAGGGTGGGGTAAGGACAGAGGGGCAGAGTGCAGACAGAGATCTAAGCAATGATATAAAGCAGAGAAGAAGATGCTACTTGTGGGAACATCCTGGCCAGTACACTAATAAAATTTCCTTTTCTTCTCTCTTGACAAAAGCTACATTTTATTGAACTGCGCTCTCCAGACAGCTGTGTGAATACAGTTACATGTTGCTGAGAAACTAATCGAAGAAATGTCTTGAAATCATGTTGCTCCTCTGATTTATAAATGCCAAGATGGAAACAAAGACGAAGATTCATCATTTTAAGGGTGGAAGCTTCTCCCATTGTGCAGGCTCAAAAGAGGGTGATAAATCAAAGGCCAATAACTATAGTAGAGTTTTAGAGGAAGCCTATAACCATGTTGTATTTTACACGGCATTTATATATCCTTATGTTTACATTCTGCTTTACATTTTAAGACAGATATTGGCATCTTTATGTTACAGCAGTACTTTAGCAATTTTAAAAGCTTGGCATATAGAATAACTGATGTCAATTTTATAACTCAGTGTGTTCAGACATCAGGTACAGAATCAAGTAGGTTGTAAAATCTCAGCAAGGTGGCAGCAGTTAAGCACTTCTGACACTAAGACTTTGGCTGAAATGGGACTATAATTCATAACAGAAAAGATAAGATTTAATGGCCAATTTTTTTTATCTCTGAAGATTTCAACTTGTAAATATTTTAAAATGTCTGAAAACATAAAGAGAAAAATACTTC